>OMPJ01017266.1:8297-19830 GCA_900312935.1 Carapus acus
AGAGGGTGAGAGGTCCGTGGGTGTGTGTGTGTGGGGGCTGACAGCCCAGCTCACGTCTGCGCTCCAGTCTGAGCCGTCAAACACCTGCTTGATGTTCCTCTGTGAGCGTCCTGACTCGCTCCATTGTCCTCGGCGACGAGGAGACGACGGAGGCTTTCATGACTCACAAATCTGAGCAGAGCAAAGAGGAAAAAACATACAAAATAAAAACAAAATGTGGTGCATATGACAAAATGTGTCATCAGTGGACGGCTGACTTACAACCCCTCCCCAAAAAAAGCACAATGAGTTGTGCGATCAGATACAAAATGACGAGCCCTTATTAAATTTGCCGTTTCATGTTTTATCCCCTTTAATACATTTTTGATCACAGCTCGTTCCCTCGCACGATGTTAGACACACAATTTCCCCGCGTCAGGCCTTCATCTGCACACACAGCCTGGTCGACCGGGACGAGTGTATCCACTCGCACACAAGCGTGTGCGTGTTGGCATTGTGCGCATGTGTTCAGGGGCAGCGCTCCTCTTGTGAGGAACTTGACTTCAAAAAAAAGAAAAGCAACGTGAGGCCGGCTGAGCGGTGAGTAGAGCCGCGTCCTGCTTTCTACCGATGCTGGTGAGGGACACTTGTTGGGTCTGTGACAAGTGTGCGGCTAGTGTGCAACGAGTGGGTCACCACAGGCAGCGTGGGAGAGCCAAAGACAAAGAGTGTACCGCCCAGCACGCCATGATTAAGCTATTGTTACTTCTGTGTGCCCGTTTGTGGGCTGGCTAGCGCCCACAAAGTTCCAGTTGAAAGGTTTTACCGCAACTTTTTCTTTACACTATGAACCCTGCAGCTTATACACAGGCGCGGCTTATTTATAGATATTTACTAGCAAATGGCCACCAGGGGGCAGTGCAGCGAAATTAAAACTGTGTTTTTAAAATTCTTCTGTATACCATCTTTCTGTGTAAATATCTCGTGTTACAACACGTAAACCTGCGGCTTATATTCAGGTGCGGTTTACATACACTGTATGTACAAAGTTTATTCTCTGTAATTACAAATTACACTGGTGCGGTTTATATTCAGGTGTGCTATATTGTCCAGAATTAACGCTAATATTTCCTACCTCAGAAACACATCAGAGTATAACGACTCAGCACGGCCCAAATGTCTGCGCGGCCTTCGTATGACACGTCCTCCACTCTGAGCCACGGTTTTTAGCAAACAATGGCGTAGCTCCTCTCCTGAGCCGCGTTTCTCCCCCGATGGTGCGTTCTTTGGCGTTTTGACAGACTGTGACCTTTAGGATTGGACGCTGCTGCTTTACTGTCACAGAGGGACGTCCACAATTGACAACTACCACATCAAAATGTGGAGATCTGCAGTGCTTCTGTGCAATATCTCTTTACAATTCCTGCCATCGCTGTTTTATTTTTCCTCGTTTCAATCTCTCCGGCCATATCAAATTTACACTTCTTTATACTTTGCTATTTATATTCTTGTTTTTCTACCTTAGTATTTTACACTGTTGGATTTCTGGTTCTGTATTTCCAAGTTTTGCATCTATATTTTCCATCACGGCGAGAGACTTCTCGCACCACTGAGTCTCTCTGGATTAATGAACACTTTTTTTTATCTGTGGAAAAGAAATATATGTTTATGTACATATATGTACATATACATACACACACACATGTTTGTAAAGAAATGATATATAAATATATGCATATATGAATTTATGTGTGTGTATACATGCATGAATACTGTATACATGCGTGCATAAACAATCAACACACTACACACATATATATGTGCGCGCACACACACACACACACACACACACACACACACACACACACACAGTACATACATACATACCCACACACACAGTATATGCATACACATACACTGTACATACTGTATGCACATACATACACAGGTATGGTATATTTATAAATATAGAATTATTTTGGGGTTCTCAGCTACAAAGCCTGTGACATCATGGGTTCTACAAAGCCTGTGAGATCATGGGTCAAACTGAGGAGATCAGCAAGCCTGAGGGTGAAGGTGTTTTCAGGCACCTGCCACCTGTTTTGCATTGCTGGGTGTCAGCGCTGATGCATACTTAGAGCACGTTTGGGAGCTCGGGCGTTCTGGTCAGCTGAAATTCTTAATGTCATGCCAGAGTGAGCAGAGTGAGTTTGGAATCTGGCACTCGCAGCACATCCGACGTCCACATTTGGATTTGGTTGCGTTAAACCTGCATAGTTTGTCTCAACCTGGCAGCCACAAGCAGCCACGAGCACAAACGGGCCTGTTTGTGGCTGTTTTTCAAGTCTGGATTTTACTACTCCGCATTGACCTGCCGTCTTTTTTTGACGTTTTGTTTGTGCGTGCTGCCCAGTGTGGCGTCTGTGTGCGTCCCTTTTAACTGCCACTACCTGCTGAGCGGCGCCATCTACAATATTTAAGGTCCACGTGCAGCAATTTGAAATTTTCATTTATCTGGGTTTTTTTTTTTTTTTATTGCATCCATCACAAAGTTGTTTAAATGAGGCGTGTGATCTGTGAGCACGACCCGCATGCCTCATGCATACTAATAAAGGTCCTGAGGCGCCTGGAGCGAGTCCTCCACCGCCACCATATGTAAAACACAGGTAGAGCAAGAGGGCCGGCGCCTTCTTATCCCGGAGCTGATGAAAAGAGAGGGAGAGAGAGAGAGAGAGAGAGAAGGAGAGAGAGAGAGAGAGCGATGCGGGCACGGGGAGAAGAAAGACCAAAAGGGTAAAGAGGGGTGAGGCAAGAGCGGTAAAACAACATGGGAGCTACAAAGATGGAGGGCGAGAGGACAAGCACGAGGGCGCCAGACCAGGCGCGGCAACTTTGGGATAAATCAGGGTGGAATTGGCGCTGTGACCCCGAGATGAGCCGGGGCGAGAGAGGAGGACGGGACTGGACGGCGGGAAAGCATGACATGAAATGTAAATCCATCAACTGCAGCTCCCGCCTGCTCCACTTCAAAGGGGGTGGGGAGGTTGGGGATCCGCAGTCCAGGTAAGTGGTTGGACTCAGAGCCGAGAAAGAGAGAGAGAGAGAGAGAATAGTGTGTCGCTGGAGCTGACTGGACCTCTGTTTTCTTCCATGGCGGCCAAACACGCTGTTGTACAAATAAATCGAAGCGTCAGACGGGTGACACAAGTTGTCTTTTTCGCACAACAAGACCCGACTGATAGAAGTTCATATTGAAAAGAGCGCAATGAAAAAGATGAACAGACAATCAGGTGCGTCTCTGATTAATATTCATTTAACGGTCCATTGAACTTGGACCTTTTCGCTCCTCAACATGGGGGCGTCGCCGCCGGCACAGTGAGAGGTTGGAGGTTCGATATCTGGCTCGTCCTCGAAAGAATCCAATGTTGAAGTGTCCTCGAGCAAGACACTCATCCCCCAGCCGCCTCCGGTCCCCAAATAATGAGGCTTGATCCAATGCAGGGAAGCATCTTGCCTATGGGTTTTAATAAAGTGTATCAAAATGAGAAAAAAAAAGTCTTGGTGGACTTGATTAAACATGGTGGCGTCCCTCAGGCCTTACACAGTTAGAAATAAAGGGAAAACAAAGAATTCCGGGTGAGTTTGTTCACTCTTTCCCACCCCGAGGGGTGCTGGGTTGAAGGCGTTGCTCGGCTTGCACAGATTGTCCCAAAAATGGACGAAAACACTGCAGACGTCTCTGCTTGTTTTGGTCGCGTCCGCTGAAACGGCGCCGTATTAATGGATAATTCTTGGAAATGATTCCTCAGACAGATTCTTCTCCAAGAAACGACATCAAACGAGGGGTTAGAGTCAAAGACGAGGCCGGAAAATAATCGCATTTCTGCGGTATTCAACAAGTATTTTGCTGAAACTAGCGGCGCGCATATGTGTGTCGGTGCCATATCTGCACATTGGGTCCCATGCTGTCCTCAGGTCGCCCCTCCGCTTGCCCTCTACCTCCCTCTATATCTCCCAACACCTACTGCCTCCATCTCCGCAGCCATCTGTCTCAGCAGGACGCCTGTGCTCTCAGCGGTCCCCCTCTGGCACCAGAAAACCCCCGGGGCCGCTGATGGACGCCGCCATCTGTGTGCGTGTGCGTGTGTGTCGGTGTGTGTGTGTGTGTGGGGGGAAGCGCGAAGGTGGGGGCGAGATATGGAGCGATCCTCTCGCTGGAACATATTTCATTCTGTGTGCAGGACTCCTGGGCTACAGTGTGAGTTTGTTCTCATCAAAACCTGTCTGTCCCTGGTGGCACAGTGAGACAACCGTGCAACCAAACATGATATCACACACACACACGCACTCTCCCTCACATATACACACACACACACGCTCGCACCTGTCATCCCAGGCAGCACAGACGACAGGGCTTGTGAGAAGTAAATCTCCCTCCTGTCTGTTCCGGCTCACAGAGCAGTCGGAGCATCCAAATCAGGCCAAAGCGGGTCAAAGTAGGCCAAACTGCGCTCAGGAGTCCTCCGCTGTTTTTGGTGGGCTTTTCGGAGGCATGGCAACAGGAACGGGGATCCTGCTGTGGAGTTGACCGTGCCGTTGCTAGGCGGCCTCGTGTTTTTAGGGTGTATATTCTGGACAAGACGTTGGGAGTGCGTGCGCCTCTGAAACAGGGAGGTCGACCTGTTCAAATTCGTCAAATCGTGGCCAAATCGTGACCGTTCCAGACCACAAATGGCAACATATGAAGGAACAGCGCCCGGCGTCCCACCTCCGAGTGTCGTAATGAGCGTCGCGGCTGACTGGCTGAGGTGGTGGAGCAAAGACCCGATGGGACTCGGGGTCTGAACCCGGCCCGTGCCTGGCGTGGCTAAGGTGGGCGGAGCTGTGATCGACGAACCAGAAGGTTGCGGTTATGCAAGCACGGGCGGGCAAATCTCGGCCCGTAGGCCACATTTGCCCGTTTCTACAGAGGTTGTGAGGACCATGGTGCATGTTTTACTGCACTACAGATTCTTCCGATTACACAGACTTCAAAACTATATAGCTTTGCTGTCACAGTCGCCAACAATTGTGAGCGGACTTCAACCAACCCCCGGCCAATCTTCAACATTGATTATACGAGGCTTCAAAACAACCATAGTGTCATGTTTAAGTGTCAAGGCTTTGATTCCACATCGAAATGAACTCGAAATGAAGACTAAATATAGAATAAATTCAGGGACATTCTTGGTCATCCAGAGCTGCGTCTACAGGACTTTGTTGGTTCTCGATGATGTTCCTCTCCGCATCCAGGTTCATCAGAACTGATCAGATACCTGATCTGACCTCTAAGGGTGAATTCTCAGTGGCGGTCCACCATTTGATCAAAGGTAAGGAAGTTTCTCAGTGGAGGAGGAGGAGGAGGAGGAGGAGTAGAACATCTTCAAGAACCAACCAAGTCTATTTACATCGATTCGTCGTCTGTGGAGCTGGACGAGGAACTTTGACATGAATCTGCATCAGAAAAAGGAGAAAACAAAGTCCTGGCTGTGATCTCAGCAGGCCGAACTCCTTCCTCAACCATCCTTATAAGCAGAAGAAAAGGGACTCGCTCTTTGCTATCTTAGCGTCTGGCCATATGTCCATCTGGTAAATAATGTGAGGGTTACAGTGTCTGAGCTTTGCTTGGGAAAGGCAGATTTTCTTCTCTTCTAATCTGCTGTTGTTTGCTCTGTTGCTTGGATCAAACCCCGTTTCCCTCTGTGGCATATAATTATGTTCCCAACAGGAGACAACATAGCAGAGCTGGTATCATGCTAGCACCGTGTGTGTGTGTATGTGTGTGTGAGAGCGTGTGCGTGCATGCATGTGTGTGTGTGTGACAGTGTGAAGAAACTGAGTTGCACATTATCATGCTGGCACTTTTCCACCAAGGATGATGAGAAAAGACGATTTTGTTGCCTACACTTTGGCGCCGAAGCGTTTTCAGACAAGGTTCTAATTCCGTTCGGCGCCAGGAGACGAGCACCTTATTTTGCTTCCCCGGAGACCTCGGCAAATATAAAGCACCGCAACCCCCACCCCCATTCCCTTCCTGACACACACACACACACCGACACACACACACACCGACACACACACACTCTCACACAGGCTGAAACACAGATGCACGAACACATCGCCACCCTCACCAACTTCTGCAGAACTTCATTTAATGGTTCTCCTAAGGATTACTACCTCTATTCTACCTCTCTCTTTCTCACTCTCTCTCTCGCTCACACACATACGGACACACACACACACACAAACAGTGCCTCGCAATGAAACAGCAATCCCTCCCTCGTGAGTCAGCGGTAATCCGGTGGAGTCATGTGACTGTGGTAATCGCCGCACATACATGCATACATGCAAATGGGAGCCTGTGCTAATCCCCTCACACCTCTCAACTCACGCTGACACTGATCCCAGACCAGCGTGTGCGTCTTAAAAGAGCCAAATCAGTGAGAACACAGATGGTTCAACACCCACTACAGAACCGCGCTCACGCCGAGACTCCCAACCACTCGCAGCTTGCTCCCGTTTCCCTGGTCAGATCGCTCCAGTCGGGACGAAACAGCCACGGATCGGGGATTCAGCCATGCTAAGAAAAAAAAGAACAGTTTCAAAAGAAAAAAAAAGAAAAAAAAAATCTATCAAAAGTCTGTACGTTTGACATGAAAAAGGCAAGCGGGGTATTTTTAATTGAATCCATCAGATTGATTTGGCGATATTGCATCTCTATCAGTGTGGAGGAACTCAATCCCATCTGCTGATTGCCTGAGCTCTTCACATAAAAGGAGCGGGAATGTTTCATTAAGGCTGAGATAATTCGACGAGATATCCTTTAGAAATCAGCACACATTCAGAACTGTGTACGGGGTAAAAATAGCGCTCAGGCTCAGGGACACATCCATGGGAAGGAGAGGGTCTTGTTAACTGAGGTGGGAGGGACTGGAGCGACCTTTTTCCCGCTGTAGGGACACAAAGTGAACGCGTGTCTGCTTGTAGAAGCTTTGAGAATCCCACCAACAATCGGCAGTACAATCCTGCGTAAATAATTCCCTCAGTGTCGTGACTCAGAGATCTTAATGTGGGATGAGAGCAAATTTTGGCTGAGCTGCGGGTTAAGATAATTAGAATACCCACAGTTACCCACAGTACACAACAGAAATGAAGCCGAATATGAAGGATGCGGTGTAAACACTCCCGGCACAAACTAGCAAACAAGACTAAAAAAAGCAAGAGACAAAAAAAAAGTGGAAAAGTCATTTTCTGTATAGTGCTGACTAAAATTTTCCATCCTTTGCACCGACATCTTTAGTTAAAATATCAAGCAGTTAAGACGGAAATATGTCCATGGGGGACACTGGTAATTTGATTGTGCTCTGCGGCTCAGGAGGGGCAGTAATGCTGAATGGTCCCTGAATAAGGGACGGAACCTCAAACTGGTGATAAAGGTGAAAAACCAGTTCAGCAATTAAATAAAATATACACTCTATTTATCTATTTTCATTTCAATTCCCTGAATTGAGCCTCACAAATGGATCAATAACTTATCTATCCATCTACGGTATTCATCCATCTCTCAATCATCCATCTATGCATCCATCTATGCATCCATCCATCCATCATCTATCTATCTATCCATCATCCATCCGTCTATCCATCCGTCATCTATCACCCACCAATCTATCCATCCATCCATGATGGATCAAATATGTCAATGTAAACACAGTGAGTAAGCTTTGTCTTCTAAAACAGATTCAAGTCATTTTTTACTTGAGAATTAAGATTTTAATGCTGCACTGATCCCTGAGGGAAATTGTAGAAGTTTGTGCAAGAAAAAATAGATAAATGATAAGGACAAAAAAAACCAAACAACAAAACTGATATAAAAATGTCACCGCGTAACTCACAAACAATTCAGACAGTCCTTTTATATGAGATTTTACCAAACGAGGCTGTGGTGTCCTCAGATGAGGCGAGCGGATTCTGTAGGTGCTGTAATCACTAATTTACTTAGCGCCACAACTCAATTTGGCTAATGATAGCATTAATCCTTTTGACAACGAATACACGCGCGGCCGAGGTTAGTCAGTGATTACGGCGACAATGCTGACGCTCGCTCCTGCCTGCCGTAATTTACTAATTACGCCTGATGGTAATCATGGTGCAAATTGGTTCAGGATCTCCAGAATAGGAGCTTCATTAGCATGGCAGTTACAGAACGGTGATAAAGAGGCTACAGGAAGCACCGACTTTAAACTGGCATTGGGCTCCCTGCTGTATGTGCCTGTGTGCGTGTGTGTGAGTGTGTAAGTGTGTGTGTGTGTGTGAGAGAGAGAGAGAGAAAGTGAGGTCTTTTTTATCCATTTCTGTCCATCAGCTGTGGACCTATTTCAAATCATTATCATGCTCTTATAGGTTTGCCGGCTCAATTCCAAGCTTCTCCCAGAGAAACATCACTGTGTCCTTGGGGAGGGACTAATAATAATTAGCAAGGCACTATTGATGATAAAATAATAATCGAAATAAATAAATAAATAGATAGATAAATAAATAGATAAGTAGATAAATAGATAAATGGATAAATAGATAAATAGATAAATAAATAAATAAATAAATAAATAAATAAATAAATAAATAAATAAATAAATAGCATCTTTGGGAGCCACATAATGCTCTTATAAAAATAAAAAATAAGGATAATAAAAGCAATAATACACCATGTACAATCTGACTTTCTGAAGTTAATTGTAATCAATTGTGTTCATAAATGCATGTTTCCAATTATTCGGAATTCAAACAATGCTTTATCAAAAGATGTGGATTGTGAATCACATGAACATAGAGCAAAAATTTTCCTTATGGTGTTTTACTCTAAATCTTTTGAAGCAGAGTCCAGTGGAGACGCAGTTGATGTGTACATTTAAAAGTAAAACCCTGAAATCAATTGTGCGCATGCGTGCCTGTTTAATGCCCAAGCTAAGGGTGAGCATGAGGAACAAAATAGTAGAATCTCCAGTTGGGGAACTTATATAATCAGCAAGTTCTTTAATCGCATTGCAATTAACATGTCAAGGCTGGCATCCCCAATAAAAACATTAGCGGGCAAGCCAGCTAATTAGCTATGCAATTAACTACTTAGCTCGTCAGGTAGCTGCGAGCTGCTGAAGCGTCACTGTCGAGTAGCGAGAGTGAAGCTGCATCGTCTCCGCACAGCCAGTGAGCGAGCGAGCCACCGTCTACCAAACTAAAAACTAAACAAGTCAGACGAGTGGGAGTCCTCTGGGCTCACATCCAACATTAAATCTCACCTCTCGCTGCTGTTTGACAAGACGGTTAAGCCGTAAGTGGTGGAAGTGCCTTCAGAGGCCTGATGGAACTTAGAGCATATGGAGGGAGAATATGAGCTCCGCTCTCCGCTCGGGTTCAAATCCTGAGTAATGGCGCCCACTTTCTGCGCCCACTTGTCTCACTTGCCTGTAAAGCTGCACGGCGAACTTGCGAGACAACGTCGATCGGACGAAAGGACACCCATTTCCCTCCACAGGTGTCACGTCTCCTAATATCTTCCTGCGGAGGAATTTGTGAGAATTACAAATGGATGAAGTTTGGAGTTGTGTGAATAAGAAAAAAAAAGTGAACAAGCGTCCGCGCCACTCCTGCAAATTAATTTCCCAGATCACTGTGATACATATTTTACCATCTCATTACATTTGCTAATTCATTATATTAATATTAGATTTGCGGTACCACCGTGTGTGAAAATGTAATTTGAATAGGATATGTGGAAACATTATTGCAATGGGTAAACGGAGGCACAAATTTCTATGAAAACTCTAACATGAGAATATTAAACACAACAGAAACATTTAAAATGAGGATTTAATCTAAAAACATCTGGATTTTTATGCAATCCTTGGACATACTGAGAAATTCAATGGTGTACAATGTACCAATGTATCAGCACCTGGGGTCAAAGGTCACGTGTGACCAAGGAGCTTAACAAAGGAGGAAAGAGCACTAAGGAGATCAAACCAATAGCATGGCACTGAAAGTAAATAATAAAAAGATTAACACGATGAAATAATAAACAGCATCGTCACAACTTCATCAGTGTGGAAGGAGAGATACAAAATCGTGATGAAAAAAAACAATACCGATATTTTAGCAGTCACCATTTCTTCTGACCTGTGATCGCGATGCCATTCTCGTCACCCTCTTAATCATTGTCATCATCAACATCATATCCGCCTCCTCAGCGTGAGAGGGAGGAAGCGCTGATTGGCATTATCAGGGGAGAGAAATGACCCTCGTCTTTGACTTTGGATTACCCCGCTGTACTCGCGACGCCTCATTAAATATTAATAAGCAGTCGTGAGGTGAATATCGTCCACGCGGGGCCGGGCCGGTCCGGTCTGCCGGGCGACGTTCTCTCTGAGTGTCCTCATTTGTGAGGATGCGAAATGACCAAAGAGGATCGACAGAGGTCGGTGAGGGGGGTGAATGTTGGAGGAATTACAGAATTTCTTTTAGACTTGAATTTGGGACCCCAGCCTGGGAAGTGGGAGTGAATTCATGCAGCTAATCCAAGTCAGAATCAAAAATACTTTTTTAATCAAGTGAAAAATGACTGTCAGTCACTTCTAATTGACAACAGAAGGAAACACAAACAGAAAAACAGGCAGACACAACACACACACTCTCAACTGCCAGCATGAGCGCTGTAAGGGATCTGTGCTTAACCCCTGGATGCACAACCTACCAATACTTATACTCTTCAACGAGTGGGGTCATATTTGACACCAATTAAAATTCTCAAAATATTGAGAATCCTCTCAAAATGAATGGAAACATAATTAAAGAAAAATATTGACTCTTATCACACACATCTTTGATGAGGAATCCTTGGTATATTAATATATTATCATATATTTATATGTGATAAATATATATATATCTATCATTATATAGTATATATTATATAGTATATGCTATATTAATTATATTATATTATATTATATTATATTATATTATATTATATTATATTATATTATATTATATTATATTATATTATATTACATTATATTATATTATATCATATTATATTATACCATTCCAGGACAATGTAAGATCAAATTCCCGGCTAGCTTTGAGTTCCTCCACCGCCTCGGAATGACAAAACGTGGAGCAGATGGAGAAGTTTGTCCGTCCTTCGGCGGAGACAAAGACGGGCCAGTTCCCTGGCGCTCTGCACGCCAGCCCCGATGTTTGAAGGATGGCAGATGTGCTCGTCTGTCTGCGCTCGCGGCGCCTCGCCTGCACTCCGGCTCTTTGCGAACTCTTTGAAAATCTGACGGACGAAAACACACGACAACTGTCAACTCTGCCCGCGTGACATCTTTGACCTTTATCTAGCGATGGCGTGCGTAGCGGCGATGATAAACGTGGGGCGGGCGCCATGCCGTTATGATTCAGCGCCGCAGTAATTATCTGAAGCCCCAAGGACGACATGACAAACAACTTCAAAGGA
>OMPJ01017267.1:0-11563 GCA_900312935.1 Carapus acus
TAAACAGCTTGTTAATATTAATGTTTCATATTAAACAATTCAACGCCCCTCCCTCTCCCCCTCCCTGCTCCCCACCACACGCCCAGCTCAATTGTAAATATTGATGATGGGACACGCCTGGGTGGGAGTTTGAATCCCTGAACCTGAGAGGCATCCGGGTCTGCATTCAAATGTCTGCAACGCGGGCCCGCCCATTATTCGGAACTACAAGTACACACACACACACAAATGGCAGGGAGGCCATTTTCCAATCGTTGGGGCAACGTCTCCACCGCGAATTTCACGCTCTGCGTTCGCTTTCACCCGGCAGCCAATCATTTGAAGCCGCTAAGTGACAGCTGTGACATGGCGCCGCCACCAGCACCTGACATTTGCGAGGCCGAGAGCTCCTCAATCATTTTACATTACCTGCCTTTGGAGACCTCACTTCTCGGCCAATTAACTCCACGGGAGCGCGTCTCCGCCTGCCAGTCACCACGCACGGCCCTCGCTCACGTACACCGGTGGCACACTTGAGAACAATTCCTGGAGGACCCCCTGCCGTGTCTTCTAAACACTCGTTGGGTTAATTAAATACATCTGTCCTGTGTGTATCTCTGCATATGTCTACGTGCATCTCTTCACATCTTTATCCAGGTCATGCAGGTGTTGGCGCCGCGAAGCAGCCAGTTCAACCGTGCCAAGTTTGTGTTGGCTTTGACGTGATCTTTCTCGAAAGTCTGCTCGTATCCACTTAATTTCGAAGCACTCATGGCCAAGGTTTCCGATGCGTGGCGGAAGCAGTGTGTGCTTCTTGTAGGAATATATATAGGAATATATCGGAATATGGCAGTGGACAAGCGGGAAACCTAAAGAAGCGGCCATAGATGACTTATACCAGCTTACTAGCGAGGCAATGAGCAATCTGAAAAACCCTGCGGTGTATCAATATCTACAAATTATTAAGGAGCAAAGGAAGACCGTGAGTCCCGCTTTCCATATCATGAACACATTTTAACCATCATCACACTAAACGCTGTTGTTACCAGACAAATATAACATGACGGTTGACAAAAGTCCCTCTGTGTCCTCAATAAAACAGATGAAGCCCGATGTCCTCACGACGCCATCGTCAAAGTATTTTACGATGATCCAGCATTTCTTGCGGTTGTTCATCGAAGTGCAAAGAAGAATATGTGTTGCCATGCTGTTGTTGGCAAGCACAACATGATCAGCGCGACAGGTGCCCCGCACCCCGCCGGAGCATTTCACATAACAAACTCGAGAGGTTTGCGTCTGCTACGGAGGCGATTCATTTTCCAAAAAAAACAAAACAAAACAAAACAGACTAACATGAAAAATGCATCCCAGTGAAGAACGGAGAACAAATGGATTTTCGTTTGCTATCTCCAGCGTCTCACTGGACGTCGCTCCTATAATCTTTTTGCCCCCATGAATAAGGCGGATGCAGTGATGTTTTGTTAATACCTTGACTCGAATGGTTAATTGGTTCCAAAGGGTAAAACTGAAGACCCCTTATAAATCCCCAATAAGCCGCCCCCATCAGTGCACACACTCAGATCCATGGTGCGGCGAAGAAAAGACAAAGAACTGCAGCAGAACCTGAGTGTCAAACAAACCATGAACGCAACCGTACCATCATCTGATAATCATAGAGTCCCGGCAGACGACTGATAATAAGTGTTTTTCATCAGATATACAGCAACAACTGACCTTGGGTTCACATCAATACACCTGAGCGGTGCGCACAATTGCCTCACTTTGATTTCATCTGCAATTTTCCTGATCTGCATCAGCATCACACCACATTGGCTACCACGACTCATTTTCAGTCCAGCTTCTTGCAAACAGGACAAACTATTCCGATTGTGTCACCGCAGACCTCCAAACGTCCCAAAACTCTTTTGACCCAAAGCCCCCGACTGCACACCATGTTTTTGCTTATACACACAGAGGGGCGGACAGAATATGACAGCGGCCCAAAGCGCAGGAGCACAATCTGGGTAATATCACAGAATTCGGCGACAGGAAGTCCTCTGACCCTCCCCAAAGCATGCGGCCACGGACAGAAACAAATCAGAGACAGTCGCCTCCGTTGCTTTGGTGCTGACCAAAGCAACGCCCCTTCCCTCCGCTGCCACCGCTGCCCTCTCGCTTCTCTCCCTCCACCACCAAATACCGTTCTCTCTCTCTCCTTTCAAGCTTATTAATATGCAGGCAGGCGCACGGGGCAACCAAATGGGTTCCTCAACAAATGCAGATCAATAATTGCCGGGTCGCATCCACGAGCAGACGCGCAGGTTCCCCGATAATGATGAGGTCATATGCTATCGGGATTTCACCCCGATAACAAGAACAAACACTTTGCAGTCGGTGCAATTTATCGGTGAGAGCGGCACTACCCTAACATTTCAAATGGAGCACAACGGGACACAGGGGTGCCATCACGCCGCGTCAGATAATTAGAACTGCATTCCTCAAATAGTAGAAGAAGAAAACGCTGGAGAAAGCTCATTAGCACTCCAACCTCATTGGTGGGATTCTTTTCCTTAAGGTGGCTCATTAGACTGAACACAGCCAAATTAAAACAAAAACACAAAAAAAAAGGTTCAATTACAAGTGTGTCTCAGAGAAGTGCTGTTTATAACAGTGAGCCTGATGATTTATAATGAAATTAGTCAACTGGATTGGGCGAGCATAGTAACGCCAACCCATGGCAACGCGATTTTTAACATTATCATTTGAAAAGGAGAGCGCACACTCCACTTCTGACTCTCAGCCACAGCATCAAGGGTTCTTTTTGTGGTTTGTGTTGTAAGTTCGAGATCAGAAAAGCCCTGCTTTAAATCTGTCATGAAAAAGACTGAAGGAAATCCCCCCAAAACAAGGCGATAGCCATCGCAGCTACAAGAAAGCAGCAGGAAACTACTGGAAAAGCAGCAGAGAGGCTTAGGATGGCCAGAGAGCAGAAGTTCTGCTGCATCCTGTTGTCGCCAATAATGTTACGTTCCAGCGGTTTTGGCCTCAAACAAGATGGTTCTGCCTCAGCTTCCTGTCTTCAGTCCCTCACAAATGGTGATGTCAACAGCGATCTGGACAAAAAAGCAGGCAACAGCTTAATTGTTCATATTTTCAATTTGTATTTCTGTGAAATGGTTTGACGATAAGAATACCTTTCTCTGTGGGATTATCTAATCTTATGTTTTCTAGCTTTCCAGCATTCTTTTAACACACCGGAGACTTTTGCATAGCGACTCTATCCCTTCCATCTACAGGTAGGACACCCGCAGCTACCAACCTGTGTTACAACCTCGGCTCAGAGGGAGGCAACAGCCAAAACTTATGCTAAATGTACTTAAGAACCGGTGGAGCACACCGAGGGACAACAAAAACACACAATCTACAAGGCTAGCAACACTTGCTGCCTAAGACCAGGCCGAGTCGTGGCTCCAACCCACATATCTGTCAGAGTTTCTGCCAGGGAGGGCCGCTTTCTGGCGACCCCTACTGGGTTGCCGGGCAACTGACTAAAGACGTGCGCATGCTGGGTTACGCCCACGCCCTTGCGTGGACTTCTGTGTGAGATTTCATGTCGTGTCAATTACCACACACACCCGTTTAGGATTTCCAAATTATGAGATCAGGTATGTAAGTGTGTCTGGTGTCCGATTGTAGTTCTGTGCTTTTGCTCATGCCAGATCTGTTCTGGTCTTTCGATCACTCTGACCTTTGCCTGTTTTTGGAGTCCGCTTTTGCTTTGCCCATTAAATACCTATGCCTTGCAAATAACATGTGCCTGAGCAGGAGTCAGGCGCAGGGCCTGACTCCTGCCCGTCACCTGACAGTATCAGCCATTTCTGGCTGAACAATCGTGCTCCTCCTGCCTGAATATCCTACCCAGGTAACCCAAAGAAGCCACAAAAACAAGGAGGAATAGAGGCCCAAGAAAGGAACAGGACATCAACACAATGAGGCACCACCGCTCACCACCACTCAACTGGACTGGTTCCAATCCTTGGAGGAGTTCCAACTGCCTGTCATCCAGTGATATACTGTACGTCAAACAAACAAAAACAAATGTGACCTTTCCAGCTGAATATACTACTGGCCTCCAACTTGGCAAAAATTCCAAAACAAATGGAGATCCAAATAAAAGGAATAATAAAAACTGCACTCTACACACCCTGGACTTGCCAGAATATGGCAGTGCTGATTAATTAAAAGAATCGCGACGGCAACATTTTGACACACACGCACAAATGGCTCGGCCTAAACACGCCTCCCGTCAGGGTCCTGTGCTCTTCATCCTAGGTCCTCATCTACATCAGAACACTGAGCGGAGGGGTAGGACGACCGAAATGTTCATGTGGGCTGAGAGTGCTGAGTTAGACGAAGGGCCCGCGCTGTGAGAGAGAGGCGACCGGGACCGTGCCGCTTTTAATTATTTAAATGAAATTCCTCTACATTAGCCTTTCCATAATAGTGCTAAGTGTGCAGCGGGCCTCATAAATCTGCACCTGTCAACTGTGCCACTTGAGGGAAATAGACTCAGTAACATGGACTATATTAAATGGCAATGGTGTGTGTGTGTGTGTGTGTGTGTGTGTGTGTGTGTGTGTTAGTGCGTGCATAGGCAGTGCGGTTTATTAATGCCATTTGCAAGTTAGCCACTCTATGAGCCATGTTGCAACATCGTACTGTGAAGGTTTCTGACAACACACCAGACTAAATTTAATCGACGTCAAAAATGAATCAAGTCGTCCATGATTCTCGATTGTGTGTGTCCGTGGAGTGACCGTGGTCCTTCGCACTCTTGCCTGGCGTCTATCGAGGGCCGAGCTCTGGACCTGCTCTGTCATTGCCTGATTATTCTTCACCCACCAGCACTTTCATAGACCCCTTCGCTCGCCATGAAGAGTCGGACACTTTGGACCTTTCATATCTCTCTGTCTTTGCGCCCCTCTCCATCTCTCTGTGACGTGTGTGTGTGTGCGCGTGTGTGTGTATGTGTGCGCGCACTTGCATGCAGCATTGCTGTAAGGCTCTCACACCACACCAGCTGTTCAAAAAAAACAGACTTGCGTTTGGACTCTTGACCTTTGAATTCTCTACCTCTTCCATGACCTTTTTGCTGGATAATTATCTTATAGGGTGTGTAAAGGGGGTTCTGGTCTTCATAAAGGGAAACCACCAGCGGTAGGTCTGTAACAGCCCTTTGAGACATGTGGTATTGATTGGAGACTGCAGACGCGACAGGTGAGACCAAGGTTTCAGCCTGTTGAGGTTCAAAGCTCTTTAAATCAGAACATCAGGCGCAGCATTTACTGTACGGTTGAAACAAGGCCGTAACTTCTTGAGAGTTTCGTAAACATGTACCTGTGGTAAGGTACAGTACCTTCAAGTCCAAACTTGAAGAACATGCAAGACTTCCTTCATCAAACAAGGTCAACATTTCCCCGTCAGCAGTTACGACTGCAATTAAGCAGATTTTTCTATTTTTACAGAGAGAACACAGGTTGAGCGGAGGAGATGCAGTATCCCTGCGCACACAGCTGTCACACAGGATATGATTTATGTTTGTATCCCTCCATTTGTGCCGCTCTCACCTTGTTTACCTACTTTGGCCAACCTCAGACTCTCCAAACATGAGGAAGTCTTTCGCTCCAACCCTTACCGCCTCACATCTGAGATACTACACCGGCAATACTCCCCCGTCACCGTCAGGCGATGCACGCCTGTTGCGGGGTTCAGCACTTATCAGCTGAATCTCGTGCCCCCGCGTTGAGACAGTTTAAAGAACAGCAAAGGGCTGTTTGATGAAATGAAAAGAAAAGGGACGCTAGCTGAAAACGAGGCCGTAGGTTTGCGTGGGAAGCGTTCAGCCGTGTGAACTGTGAACAGCCACACCGAGACGTTCGTAAGAATCATCTGGAGAGCGAAAGGAGTGAGCGGGAGACATAACTTCCTGTTAGATTTATTCGTCATTAGGGCGGGCGGAGGAAGACGCAGAGGTCCGCAGAGGCCTCGGCTAATCTCTCCTGGTTGAAGCACAGCCCCGGTTCCCTCCTTGATGAATGGCGCATTAGGAGAGGGCGAAGACGGAGGACAAGAATGGGCCACGCGCTGACTCACATTGAAGGAGAAACAAGAGGGCCGGATATTCGCCTCGTAAAGAGCAAATGAGGGACGTTCGCCTCGGGCCGCGATGGCCCAAGGGTGCTGTCGTCTTCAACCACCCTCTAGACCCGAAAAATAAAAAAAAGCTAAAGAAGAAAGAAAGAAGATGAGCAAAGACAGGGGGACCCTGGGGAATATTGCTGTCGTTATTGAATTCTTTTCACTTCTTATTTGGGCATCAAACCGAATGATCCGTCGGAGGCCCGGTGCCCCACGTATAACCCGCCGCTGGTTCAGATCTCCTCAACACATTTTCGCCTAAATGGCTTCTGGTTTGATTTCCAATAATTCCCTTTCACCAACACAAAGCACGAAGCTAGAAGCCTTCATCTGTTTTTGTGATCCAGTGTGAGTCAGTTTTCCAAGCACCGTGTGAAAAACGGGGTACAAATGTAGTTACAGTATTTCGTCCATCCAGCGTGGGAGCCGTGCTTGATAATTGCCGCTCCCAAATCATTGGACACGTTGGCTCCAGCTGCCACCTCACAACTTCATTTCTTGTCTCTCCGCCGTTACCAGAAGCTCGGCTCTCCATTGTCGTACCTTTTCTGTCTCCTCATCAATCGCACAACTCCTGCCTGCGGGAGGCTGGGCGTGCGTGCGCGCGCTGGGAGTGACGGCGTAGTGACGGATGGCGCCAAAGACTTTGCTTTTCGTACTGTCCGGTCTCATTACTCAGTGCTACAGGGCCCTGAAATATTCAGACGGCGGCGGAGCAGATCGGGTCCCCGGGGCGGACTCCAACACATATGTCACCCAGTCAGGAGCCAGGCACAATAGTCAGTTTAAAAGGGGACGATGGGGGCTGGAGGAGGAGGAGGAAGGCAAGGAGGAGGAAGAGGAGGAGCAGTGGGGTGATTGTAATGAAGGCGCATGGGAGGAAGACGTCCTCACCACAGAGTCAGACCTGCACACTGGGGGTTGCCATTCAAACCTCACTAATTGTGGCCTGTGTATTTTTGTGTCCCCTGCTTAAGACGGTCGATCAGCTGGCTGAAGTCACGCCGCGGGGGGTGTTCTCTCGCAGCGGCCATCGAACTGTGTGACGGCCCCTCTCTCAGCGGGGCGACTACGGCTCCGATTTGCACGCAGTTCAGCCCAAGCGCGGTTCTTCCTTTTATTCACAAGAGTTCTACAGATGTTCGAGGCACTGCTTGTTTTCTATCAAAGCTGTTTTGCGTTGGTGCTGCTTCCCCCTTAGTGTTGGATGAATCAGCCGCTGTCTGCAACTTGGTGGCCCAGATGATCACCTGGATCAACGGCGTGAAAGCTCAGGGATCAATAAATCGGGTTTGTAAGAAGCAGAGAACAACAGGTTCCTGTTTACCCCGGCAGAAGTCATCGCTTACTGGTTGGAAAAAGCGTCGGCTGAGCCGGCGTCGCTCCCCAGATTACGCCTGACATTTTCCCTGTCGATGTTCTCGCTGCACTTACTCCTCAGCCCATTCTGGAAACATTACACTCAATCAATCACTCTCTGAAGCCGATATGTGACAGCCCAGCGACAAGAACTATGACTGAGCCATCTGGCTTTGCCACCAGGAAAATGAGGGGAATTTATCATAGAGAACAGAAACACAACAAGTTTAGGCATCTTTGGCGCTAAAGTCAAACTCTTACGGCCACATTTGACTGTCTTGATGGTCTGAGGGTTGGGAAATGCGCAAATTTCTCTTTCAATGCAATGATCACCTAAAGCTACATTTTATTGTCAATCATCTCACGAAATATCTCTCAGCATTGCTTGAAATTGAAATGCAGTCAAGTCAAAGTGCAGTCATGTCGTCTCCTATAGAGGTCGCCAGTTCACCAGTGCAGATAATGGAAATCTGTGTCGGGAACGTACAATCGCACAGACTTGAGAGGAAACTAATTTGGAAGGCTCGCCCCTATTAAATTGCTAGTTGTTGTCGGGCAAACAGGAAGTGTGTGAGGGAAAAGAGGGGAGAGAGAGAGAGAGGGGAGAGAGAGAGAGAGAGGGAGAAAGAGCAACCATTCCTTAAACATCTGAGAGAAAAGGGCGTTGTTTTCATCACACTGACTGTTATTGGATAAGTCCAAAGGCTGACGTCTGCTGTAACACATACACACACACACACACACACACACACACACACACACACAGCATGTAGAAAATCATGTCCATAGGTGCATTCCATTAACGCTTTTAATTGATTTCCACGAGAAACACGAGGTGCCGACGCTTTGATGAGCGTATTCAATTTGTCCCTCTATCTAAATGCTACAACTCTCTCACTAAAATTACATTTTGATGGCAGGTTGAGCCTTGGTGATTCTCCGGCAACCACAGATTTTTCTGAGACAAATATTTAACCTTGGCGATGTACAAACTGTGACATTTTTATAGGTTTCTCCACGTCAGCCTCATTAGTGGTGCTTTTAGTGCCGCCATCCTGAAATCGAACATGTCCAAACGCTTCTTGTGTATTGATTTTGCTGCACTTTTCCCTCTTCTGGCATCTCCCTCCTCAATACACAGACAATGCTAGATCTGTCTGAAACTACTGAATCAGCGCCATGGTGACCACACATCGCAGGTGGCCCATCCATCCATCCATGCATCCATCCGTCCATCCCTCCCTCAGAGCTTGGAGCTAGCTGCACCCACACCCGCCCCTCCCTCTCCCTTCCCCGTCATGCCACTGACGTTTACCTGTCGCCTCTCCCTGAGCGTGTGTGCTGACGTTTTTCAGAGGTCAGCGTCGGTGCCGTGATTCTACCCCGTGCTTGCGTCATTTTGCAAGAAGAAAGGAAGAAAAAAAAGACCGCAGGGACACGTGGGAAATAAAAAGACAGACTGAGGCATCGCTGCGTTTGAGCGAGGAAAGGTCAGGGTGTATCAAAAGTGGCGGACAGACCGCGGCGGAGTACACCAAAATGACGCGAGCGCGGTCGGGGTGTCAGAGCTCGGAGGCTCGCCTGCTCCTTTGCGAGCGTGCTTCCTCTCGGCGCTCCATCAAGGAAAAACAAAGCGTGCTTCAACCCTCGCCGCACTCACAGCATCACACTCTGATAAGAGCCCAGACAGCCGACGTGCAACACCTGGCCTGGAGACGCTACGGGAAACAGCTACGGGCTTGTTGAGACGGCAGGATTCCCCCGCCCCCCATTCCTTCCTCCTCTTCCTCATCCTCATCAGCATTATTTATTTGCACAGCACACAAGAACACACTCGGTGAGCCACATATGGTGTGTAGCCCAGGGGTGCCCCTCCAACCATTAAGGACAAGTTGGACTAGAGGGCAAAAGGGGGACAAGTAAAGTCCCAGGAGACAGACTTTAAGATGTCCTTCCCCAGGCTGAGACAGAGACAGTAAATGTGAGCAGACGAACAGATGGATATGAGTGTATAAGGAGTTCTGGGTGTTGCCGAGGATCTTAAGATGCGCCGCTGAAGCCAAATCCGGTCGAAAGCGAGTCTAAAAGCATCGGCCTTTACAAGGCCCCACAGGAAGGCAGTTTAAAGCCAATTTTAAGGCTGGATCAATCTCACCTGTCGCCGTCCTTATTGCTTTGTTTCCTACCGGAGGGATTTCCGGAGGGTGATCTCACACACAATAATTCAGCCTGAAAAGTCGGCAACGGCGCCATTGCTTCAATTTTGCTAAGGGGTCAAGTTAGGTTGTAACTTTGCGTATCTCTGTTATTGGCATAATATTATTAGCTTGTCTTGGTCAGGGAACACTAGGGAGGGAAAGTGGCTATGTTCTTTTTTTTCCCCAGATAGATTCATGTACCCTCGTTTTAAAATACACACTATTATAAGTAATTATACCACATCAGACTCCATTACAGTGGTTATTATCTTTGGATGTGGAAGCAGACGGCATAACGATATAACAGGCCGATATCCAAAACCACTAAATACAAGACACAAGGCTGCTGAAAGACAGCAGCAAAGACGAGAAGAGCTGCCAGAAAGAGACGCAGTCAAAAGTTGAGGCTCTGATTAAAAACAAGAAAAAAAAAACGTCCGAAGTTGTCCTTACGGCCATAGTGAATCTCAAAAAGAAAAAGAAAAAAAATGCACATTAAGGTGCTGCCAGATCCAAAGTGGCGAGCTGGACACCTCTTCAAGTGGTGTGTGTGTGTGTGTGTGTGTGTGTGTTGGGGCAGTGAGGCTCTTCTAATGAAACCACCGTATTTTATGGCCTCATAAATAAAATCTCGACAAATAAAGTGAGACGGTCTGAGAGACTGTGATCACTGAAGTGGACACACACTTGTATGAGTCCAAAACCTGACGGAACGCTCAAGCGACCGTCGACGTATCGAGACCCGCGGAGACCAAAACATGAGCGGATGAAGGACGTAAGCAGTAATAACACCGATGAGAGAGGAGGCAGCGAGTCCGCTACTTGAATCAAAACACAACGTACCAAACAGAGGCTGCACGGGGTAAAAATATTTACCCATAATGCCCTGTGTGTGCTGTGACATTAGCCTGATCTACATATGTATCATGGCTGTTCGGAAACAGTGTGACTGGTCTGACTGAGTCATTGATGAGATGTGATTGACCGCTTAATATGGACATCACACACAGTGGCATGGCTCAGACACCTGGACCTGTAGACAGGCTGATAATTTGATTCTAGGACCCGTAAGACATCGCTGAGTGAGCACACACACCTAGAGACAACCCCGCTGCTGCTCAGAGACACAAAGAGACACGGGTAAAATGTTTTTTCTCTGTGGGTTGGTCTGGTATCGACATAGAATATCGTGTTTATGCCAAAAGCATCGGAAATATTAGCCACAACATAGAATTAGTCACATAGAATTAGTTTTCGAAGTGCTGATGACCTCATTTTGAACAAGAAGGATCAAGCAATCATGGGGTGTCCCCACATTACCAGTACATACTCTCCAAAGGACGTACAACAGCCGGCCCACACATCACAGTTTGAGAACCTCTACTTTAACACCCCACACAAAAACCACCACAAGGCCTCGATGGTATGAAGACACCCGGAGGTAGATCTGATACTGGTTGGGGAGGATTCAGAGGGGGAGGTCACACTTGCAGACACACACCCATACACACTCTCACAGCACAAATACACCATGGAAGTACCAAGCTGTTCCACACTACACAGTTTGAGAACCTCCGTTTTACCGACCCCACACAAAGACCACCGCAAGGCCTCGATGGTGTGAGGATACCCACAGGTACATCCGATACTGGTTGGGGAGGGGTTACGGAGGTCACACCGGCAGACACACACAGACACACACACACTCTCACAACACAAATACAACAGCAAGGCACCAAGCTGTTCCACGCAACACAGTTTGAGAACCATCTTCTTTTGTTCGTTCCCAACCACAACAAAGTCTCGATGGTATGAAGATTTTCAGATGT
>OMPJ01017271.1:0-10752 GCA_900312935.1 Carapus acus
TTATTAATGTCAGGGCTCACTGAAAAGCGCCCGCCCACCTGAAAAAGAAAAAACGCTCCTCTCCATCGCAAATCTAGCAAAGGGCTAAAAGACGAGGCGAGGCGAGGAGACACGGGGGAAAAAAGGGAGACTTTTCTGCTCCTTTCCTCCTGTCTTCTTTTTGTTCCTTTCCCCAGGTCTTTAATTTCTCCGCTTGCCCCCTTGAGCAGCCCTCCATGGCTCAGTGCTTGACCAGAGCAGAGCCTGGGAATCTCGGAGTTCCCGCTGTGCTCCTGCTCTTGATTGACATACCTTTTCAATTATTTCACAGTTTGCTTGCTTTTTAAACGAAGAGGGCCCTGTTGTTTTTTTCCTTCTGCCCTCCTATTCAAAACACAAGCTTTTCATGTCGGGTCTGTGCTGCTGGGCCTAATGGCTGTGACCAGCACCTTTGATCTGCCATGACCCCCTCGAAAGCCCCGGTACTGGGCGAAGCAACCGTCTGTGTGTATCGGCCCAGACAAAGGCACTGCTCGCTACCGCCTTAAACACCTTGAGAGATTACCATGAGAACAGGCACTCTGGTGGAGGCCTTCACAGGTGGTGTGAGACGGAAGCGCGTTAACCCTTGAATGTACAGTAAAACTGCTTTTTGATTAGCGCAGAGGGCCCCCGGGTGGGGGAGTTTGCGGTCAAAAAGGAAAGACAGACTGACCAGAAACCATAAAACATAACTCTACCCCTGACAGACGCCCCGATAGTCACACCAAACAGTGGTCTGAGCATGTGAGTGATCAGGTCATAAGGCATCAAGTGATGACACAGGCGGCACTGACAGCATTTCTTAGATACTTATCAGCCAAGTACATACAGGTTGGACCATTGTCTAACAATTTTAAACAAATTATATTGACAGGATGGACTCCTACTGCTACCCCAGAAATATACCCAGAGAGATGCTATCAGCCTCTAAATGCAAAAAAATAAAGGAAAAGAAAAGAAAACTGAGGTCACTTAACTGCAGGTCCACAAGATGTATGAACTCTGTCTCTCCTGCGGTCACAACACTGTTAACCAGCTGTTTTGAGAAGTCTCTCAACTTAAAAAACACTTAAAGTGCCTATCTATCATATTCTGCACATATTTTTTACTTAAAGCCACACTTGAATCTATTAATTGATACTATTTTCTTTTTCGTCTTGGCATCTGGGGTAGGGTGGCAAAGAGAGAATTTTTTCCTTGGCCTAAGAAAGTCTTTTTACTGTACACATGATAATACAGCTTTGAATCCCTGAATCCTTGAAAACAAAAAGACATAAATATGTTTAGTACCTGCTTCTACATATCTGACAAATTTGATCAGGCCGACCAATCAAATTTCAGGCCGATCAGGCTGAGGCAGAGAGATTGAAGAGACAAATAGCGGACTTCCTCTGTAGATTGTATGACAGAGGTTTCATATCAAACTATTGGCTTATCTGAACGAAAAGGAAGCGGCTGCTCAAAATAATTTGTCAGTCCGACACGAGAGACAGTTCTCGTCAGCTCACTATAAAGGGCGATTGATATTTCCACCACGCGGCATGTGATACTCGCTTTGTGACGATCACGTTGCCACGAGCAGGAGATGCGAAAACTGACCTTCCGATTGTTTTAGATATGCACATGACAATCCTGCCGGGGCGGAGAGACAGGGGGAGACGGCTCATTTGGAGACATTTAGAGGATTTACGGCTTGGCGGGAAGTCTGCGCACCCTTGGATTGTGACGCAGTTGAGAACCGTCCTGCCACAGAGAGAGACGAGCAACAGCGGCCATCCTTTGTTTCGGTGCTGGCAGATTTTGGCTTACGTCCTTAGCGTGACTGGGACTACGTCACACAAAAGGCGTCTTTATGTTTTCAAGGATTGAGGACATTCACAACTTTGTCTTCTTTTGGCTTTATAACGCACACCTCCATCTTTCCTTTTTCATGCCTTTGACCTTTTGCTCGGAGGGCTAATTAGGTTTTAAAAGGCCCGAATCTCACAACCAAGCATGGGCCGGGCCCTAACGAACTGTGAGCAGGTTGAATCCTCCAAAGCTAAGTGGAGTACTTGGGCCTATCCAGACACACTCCAGTTGAGTGAAAGGCAAGAGTTAAATACCCCCACACCCCTCAGCCCCCCAAATGAACCATGACTTGAGGGCTGATTGAGTATAACTACTGGTATACTTTATCAACTCAAAAACTGACCTCGGGGTCAAATCCACCAGGCACATGAGCCCCTGATTAGCAGATGGAGAGGAATTCCCCGAGAGCGACTTTTGGTTTTGAAGAGGCCAGCAGAGTTAATATTGTTACTAAAAGGGAACAGTGGCCGATGGTGGAAAATGATAAAGGATTCCAATCTGTAGTCATTGATTGAAATATGTCTACACATCTGTGCCATGTTCAAGTTTGGGAATTCACATATTGCACAGCTTTTGCTAAAGGCTAAGCTAATGGTAATGGCTATTATTTGAGGCTTCCCCTCTCTGTGTGAATGTGTGTGCAATGAGGATTTGATTCCTATCGCGACAGCTATTGGAACACTTGGTTAGCATCAAGTTTTCACTGAGTTTGCATGCTGGCAGGTTGTTGTGGTCTCACAAAAACGTGTCAGTCATGAATTTGTGAATCAAGAATCCACTCTAACAAACAGCTTATGATAAGTTTTTATGTCTAAGAGTACAAAATTCTGACCTCAGAGAAAAAGAGGATGGCCGTCAGCTATTTCCCTTATGAAAACATAATTCCACATTTTCGTAATCTATTTTGAAGTTTGATGAAATAACATACAAATCTAGACTTGTGTCGTAACAAATGTGACCTTAGATCAAGTTCTATTTATCTTCAGTTTGGAAAACATTTCTCTTACCAAACGTATCAAACACCAGGACAGCACGGTTTGTAAATATAAGATGAGAAACTTAGCAAACCTCTTAAGAACTACAGTATTCAAACATTCACTTTAAAAAGTGCAAAATAGTCCATTTAGTCTAGCTTTTGTTGAGAAGGAGTGTTTTCTATGTGGTCATTTTGGGATAGTGTGGTTATTTGTTGAACTCCACAGGTGTATTTTCAGTTCGTGTTGAACCCTCACGGCATAAAATGCTTCATAAACTCTCACTTCAATAAATGCCCGATGAGACACGCGTCTACGCTGGTTTAGCACGAAGCTCTAATGGGTTTAACAGACTCGGTGGAGGTAGACAGCAATATCAGATTTACATTTGCTTTAATAGGTCCTGCGGCAGCACTTGTGAGCGCTGTGTTTGTGCATGAACGTATGCGTGTTTATATGTTTGAATGCTCCAAATTCTCCATCCTGCTGTCTTTCCCATTTACCGGCGCTCACTCGCTTTGATCCGGTCTCTCTTCCCATTCCACTGTTTATTTTCTCCCTCTTTGCTTTCGCTTTCCCTCTCTGCCTCTTTCTCCCTTTCGTCTCTTTCTCTCCCCTCTTTCACCCCATTCATTCTCTCCGTCTTTTGGGTCACTCGTCTCCCCCCTTTTTTGTCCCCCTTCCTTTTGGCGTGACATTCATCATACCTATTCATTCCCTGCAGACAGCTGTGATTTATTCGCCCTGTACTCGCAACTTTACCACAACACACAAACACACACACTCGCACAACATGAACTGTACTAGGCACTTGATGCGGGACAAAAAAAAGTGGGGGAACAATCAAGTTTTAGTGTGGTCTACCAAGCGGGACTCATATGGATTCCATGCGGATTTGTGAGGGTATCTGTTGCCCACACTCTCAAAATAGAAGAAGCGATGATAGCTCGAACAAACGGAAAGGAAGGGAGGAAGACTGACAGCTGGCTCATCTGTCCTCCCCTCATAACATTTAATATTCCCGCATTCCATCTAAATCTCAGAGGAGTAGTAGACAGCAGATGGCGCTGATATGATTTGTTTTCAACCGCACGGCGATCGCTACCGAAAACAAGGAGCGAATGTCATCCGTAAAGGAATTATAGATCATATGGCACGAAAAGAGAGAGTCCAGCCAAAGTCACTCGGGATTCATTTTCGTGAGGCTGAGCCGAAGTTTGCGCGGAGCTTCTTCCGGCCAGCCTGAGCCGCTGACGGAGGTGTAAAGCAGAGACGATCTGCGCCACCCCCCCTTACAATTCCAAGAGCACTTTCTGAGCCTGTGAACAAGCCACACGGTGATGATCTGCTGAAAGCCGACTCCTGCAATCCCTCGTCCCCAGCCCCAGCCCCGGCCGCGAGGGGTGACATTCTCTCACACACAATCCAAAGGGCCGGTCTTCTTTCAGGACTCGCGCTTGGCCCTGTTACCCCCCACCCTTTCATGCGGTGCTGCTGGGAGAAGTACTCCTGGGATTAGCCCAGCCAGGTCTTTCAAAGGCCATTAGAGCAAATTACAGGTATCTTGTTACCAGTGTGCTGGAACAGGCCAGGTGAGGGGCGTAGAGGCCAGGAGGGAGAGCAGGGGTCAGCTTGGGACAAAAAGACAGGGCCACCATGGGCCCCTCTCTATCGCAGTGTCTCCTGGCTCCACGAACTGGTAGACCTACATCTATGAATGGCTCACTTGATGGGACCTCAGAGACATTGTCCCATAAACGTAACTTTAGCCTTTTTTTCTTAATGCCCCCCATCCCCACACCTCACTCTACCCACCCTGGCTCACTTGTCTTTCTATTGATGCGGGTATGGCTTTGCCCATTTGAATGATTCCACGCAGAAGCCTATAAAACCATTAGAAAGTAGAGGAAAGTACAGTCCGACAGCATATCCTTCCCCTCTAACTTTAAAATATCCCAACACATCCAGGTGTACTTTATCGTTTAATTGTTCCCAGAATGTTTAATTCACGATCCAGTAGTACACAAGCTGCACCAAGAATGTTTACCACAAAAACGCTGCCACTTTTCCTCTTTAGATTAAATTAACTCTCGTACTAAACCCCAAATCTGAATAGTAATGACGACCACACACCCATTAATGTGCTCTGTCAATGTATCAGTCTGCTGCGGGCGTCATGAGACTGATGAAGCTGATAAAGTTGTGGAGATGACCACAGGGAGTTCCGCTTCCTGCCATTTTCTTGGGACTACTCGCAAACACACGCACAAACACACACAGACACATGGTTGCTCGCGCAGAAATGCCTTTTGGCCCCCTTGTACCAGACACTAAAAACAACACATGCATGCACACACTTGCCTCACCCAATCCCAACCGGTGGATGACAATCTAGTGGAGGTCTTGCGGAAGTGTTTCATTAGCCAATTACCGCTAGTAGATAAAGCCTGCGTTCCCACAGTCCATAAGGCCGGGGGTCAAATGTGACCAATTACCCTCCATCCCCTCGCAGGACAGATTAGTCAGTCTGATTTATCCCCAGACAGACTGACCCAATCCCTCAGAAACACGCTACATCTGGGCATTTCTTGAAGGGAACAGTAGAAACGTCTATGCGGAATGTTAACCAATGTGTCAGTAACGAATGCCCACATTGTGGATCCAACAGCGACAAAGGATCATTAAATGACGTCCACAAATGTGACTTCATCTCTTTTCAAGCTCCTCCCAAACAGTTTGAGACCAAGCCTCGCGCAGCCCATCTGTCTCCAAAGTCAAATGCAGGCCCTCACCATTAGACAGTAACGAGTGTGACCGCCTGTTCTGTCAGCACCAACTTCGTCGTTGCTACGCCACCGCGCGCAAACCCATGTGGACATCCTAAACTGTGATTATACGTAATGAAACATCAGTGAGCTCCTTAAGGACCTCCAAGACGATGAATCAGAGAGCAAAGGCACCGCCGCTGATCAACCCCGTAAACCAGCCCGTCCCGCAGACGGATCACCGGAGGACAAGCTGATGGGGCAGTGAAGTCGGAGGGCCGGGACGAGTGAGGCTGAGGGACGGGAGGGGTGAAAAAGGTTAACGAAGCACACCGTGTGGCCCCCCTGCCCGCTCGTCTGCAGCCTGTGTGGTATGGAGGGGGGGGCCGCAATCTGACCGACTGAAGGACCTTCTTTAATCAAGGAGGGCAAACTGCCTCCAAATCATGCATCACATCCGTAACAAGCAAAAAGCCAGCTATCAAAGGCTTCACAGATAGTTACGAGCAGATTTTGCCTGCCAAGAACTTTGTGACTCACGGCTTCTGCAGTTTCCTGCGCTTTGGTACCGTGGGAGGGGGAGCGGGGGGAGACATGGGGGCCGTATGAAGGGATCCACATTAGACTGAGGTCATTCCCCTGTGCCACGAAATTGCAGTAAGATGCAGTTGCATCTGCAGCTGGTTTGGCTGGCTGACCAGACCAGACCCAACCACCCCGACTGGAAACAAAATCAGGAAAAACAAAGGCCTTGTTTACAGTTCCCTACCTTCATCTTCAGTGGGCCACCACTAACTGATTCTACTCCCGATTCGAGAAGTAACAACGTAGGGGATCCTGTCAAAGTCGTTTGTGGGATACACACTCTTTATCAAAGAGGACTAAGGTTGGGTGAAGGACACATATGCAATGAAATCGTTTGACACTGGCAATCAGTGTCAGTGTGTCTGACTGACGGGTGTGTGTACGTGCGTGTGTGTGTGTAAACAACATCACTCCTCCAAAACGTCCTACTTTTGAGGCAGGGCAGTGTGTGGCATGCAGCTGAGGAGTGCAGAGGGCAAGGACAACAACGCTCGCTGCACGTGAGCAGCACAACATATTCCTCATGCTCCCACCTCGCCCCTGTATTTACATTATTGAAATGACATGGAAGTACATACAGGAGGGTGGCAGGAAGTACTGCGGTGAAATCCGGTCCTGTCAGAACTGTCACCTGCTCCAGTGGTCAAGGGGCCGTGACCCCTTTCCTAAACCACTGCAAAGGGGAGTAGCGGGGGGGGAATGGACGCTGCGTGAGAGGGAGGTGGTGATGGACAGCGAGGAGGACATACATACAGAGAGAGATGATAGTGAGGAGTGTCAGAATATTGATAAAATATGTTTGGATGGGCAATGTCCACTTTTATGACTGCCAACACCGAGTGCCCAGTGACCCAGTTTTGATTTGTTGCTCGCAAAAAGATCGTATCTGATCTTTGTCTTGTGATGAAGATGGGAATGGATCGTATAATGGTATGAAACAGATGTCTATCAAACTTGTGCCATGGTCACAATCATCTAAACCCACATATTCGATATCAGGAAAAAAAAGTAATCCCTCCTCACCTACATAAGTCGTTTATGCTCTTATGGTTATCTCTGCTTTTAAAGATTGGAATGTCGAATGCTGAACGTTAAACATAAATGTTATTTGAACGAAGCGGAGCCAAAAAAAAAAAAAGAAAAAAAGAAAAGAAAAATCTAGACCAGTCCTGTAAATGTGCTATTTACGGTTCTGTTGGAGGAGTGGCACGATGGGCCCAACTGCTTCAGCTGTAACGGCACACTGCTCTGTGCCACCCTCTGAGTTCTAATGAGGAGCACAGCCCTCCAGACAAGACAAACACCCACATGCAACACACACACACATGCGAGCATCTGAATTGAGTGCAAGGTAAGGTCTGGTTCATATTAGCCATTAGGGAAAGGAAATGCACATCTTTTTCAGTTTAGAGTCGACTTCATGCTCCTGCAATGGCACAAGTATAAACACAGGCGCATGCATTCTGAGCGTAGGCACACACGCACGCACACACACACACACACTGCTCATGTACAGCACTGACACTACTACACTCACATCCTGCCCATGTCCGTTTAGCTAAATGGCCGCAGAGATAAAAAGCAGGTATGGCCGAGTGTGTGTCATGCAGTTGAGGGATGAAGCCGCATGGTCTCAACCTGTTGGTATGCGTGGACCTGCACCGGAGCCTCGCACATTTGCATTCATTATCTCTACCTCTACTCTCAGGAAATGCTTTGGTAAAGAAAAAGGGGGGCCACTCTCTCCAGACTGCGACCTTTTTCCGAGGCGAAGGCGATTTTTATCAGTTGGTCGCCAAAAAAACAAAAAAAAAAACCCAACATCATTTGTTACCCTTTACTCAAAGGTCATCTCCAGACCAGAGCAAATGTTAAAGTATTGTAGTGTTTACATTAGATATTTCCAGAGTTCTGTAATTCCAGATAATTTCTCTCCTACCTTTATTTCTGTTCCATTCTTTGAGCTGCTTAGATTTTCTGAATCAATGGATCAATAAAGTACCTATCCACCTAATGCTAAAGCAAATAAGCGCATATCCAGTCAGCGCATAGCTAGATGGACACGCTGGTATGTCAACTAACAGTCTGTGTTCAAACAGACTTGTTTTGTCTGTTCAGCTTGGGTGAAAAATTTGCTGACACAGTGCTGCAGCTCAGATTACATGTATGATTACAACGTAACATAAAAAATATTTGATCCACAAATGCTAAATCCCAGGCCAAAAAAAAAAAAAAATCTGTCAATCACTTCATCATCTTCAATATTCAACATCTTGTTCTTGATTTTCTATCATGTACTGCAATGACCTCACAGCGCTATTTAACACTCTGACGTTAGCGGCGCAGCCATAAGCAGATAAACATGCAGTTTATTAACTGTCTGATAAGTAATGATCTGACATGACACGATCCAAAGGGAGGAGTCGCTGACAATTCATGCGCCAGTTGACACAACATGGCTTCATAACTGACACATGCAACGCAACCAAATCACAGACACTGTTATCTCATCATAATCTGAAAACAACTAGTTGAGGACGCAGATTAGTGGAATTGTTATCAAATGAAGAAGAAACTACAACAATCACCCATGTTCCATTTTGAAAATCTGGATGGGTCGTCAAAGGTTTAGCAGAAAGAAAGATATAAAATCATATTGTTACGTGTGGTATTTGAGTAGAGCTCGATTAATTTTCACTGCTGGCCACCTCCCTCCCCCATTCAGCCGCTGTAAACCTAATTTTTATGACTCGATTGCCTGACAGCGAGTCAATATTTAGCCATACCGACGCATTGACAGACAGGTTGCTCTGACTATTTGCTCATGTGCGAGCGTGCTAGTTCCAATCAAGTGAAAGTCCAGAGATTTTCCACGTGCTTTGCTGCCGGAAAAGGGGAAAAGGCCGCCTGATATAACCCTGAGTGTCAGCTGAGAGGAGCACCCGGCACCTGTTTTTACTGCCTTTTGCTGGTTACTTTACTACGGCCAGCGGCTCAGACGGCCGGCGTGCCCGCTGCTCACATCCCGTTCCGTGCTGCCTCTCATTTGCGTTTTTAGGTCAAAGCTGCTCATCTCCAAACAGCCGGGGGCCACGGATGCGTTTACAGGGATGTGGAGGTGTTTCTGTCCCCCAGTCTGCAGCAGGAGTTCTCTTTCTGTTGACTTTATATGTCGGCCAAGTGCTTAAAGTCCCTCCAAGACGTGATGTCTGGAGAGACTCTTTATTGGGAAACCATTAGCCCGTCCCGGCCTACCCGTGCAAGCGGGCCAGCAACAGCTCGCCCAAATATTAATGGCTGATTAAATGTGTGGATCTACATGTGTTTGGCCACGATCCTCCGCTTTCGCCTGGAGATGGAAGTGGCGGTGGCTCCTTGCTTGGCATTTCCCTCGGCAAATTACTTCAAACATGTGGTGCGGCGGGAGTGAGAGCAGCGGGCTGGCGGCTCCCAGCTGATCTAATTAATACTCATTTTATGCCTTTTACCAAAATACACATAATAAAACTGCTAATGTTCTCTCCTTAAAAAGTTCCTGAACGGCTTACAGGCCACTTACCATTATATGTTGCCTGACTGTAACGGATTGTGAGTCATCATTATGGAGCATATAGAATCTAAATCATTGGCAGCCACGGAGCGTGACTGAAAAAAATTGGAAAGTAAAACCTAATCTCCATTCAGCTTTTTTTAGTGTCTCTCCGCGCCGTCAGAGGACTCAAAGAACATCACGGCAAACATCTTTCATCTGTAAGTGTGAGATCTGAGCGGCTTGTTACCGGCTCTGTGAAGTCTCGTCTTTTGTGTCCCCTTCACACCCACAGGATGTCCCAAGCCGTGGGACGTTATAAAGGAATTGGCTGCTGGAGCCACAGTCAGACTCTATAAACCTGCTGATGAACCCAGTAAATCCCAGAGAGGAGCCGGAGCCGCGCTACTTGAGGTTGTTAGCTACTAATTGCTACATTTCCAGAGCCTATTCACGATATCAAACCCTGGTGGCAGAAAGCAGGGGTGTCAGGCTAATTAGAGTGACACTGACACTCCAGTCCTTTAACGTTCCCAGGACAGGGGTATGTATGCGTGTGTGTGTGTGTGACTGTGTGTGTGTGAGCGTGTGTGTGAATGACCATACGTTTTCAACCTGCGTGCAGTCTGTCGCTAATGTTTTATTTAACGTTCTGCTTCTCCGTGCCAAGCAACAGCTGGCAGAGGGTCGACTTTCAGTCGCGTCCCACCGGCCGAGGCCACCGGCCGAATCGGGGAGGGTAATAAAGCCGGGATTCGTGGGATTTTACCCCCGTGCTGGCATCTGCATGTCCACACAGCCCCCGTCTGGTGGAGACAACCCAGGGGAAACCTCGCATAAGGCCTAATGAGGAACGGGAAACGCTCCAGCACTCCTCTAGCCTTTAATTTCCACCTCAATACTGAGCAGAGCACGCCCCAGCCCTTCTCCGAGCCTCATTAACATGTGTATTCTCCGGATTCAAAACACCAAAGCGCTTCCCCTGGCCAGGTGCTTCCCTCTTTAGCCCCCCCCCCTCCAGCCTGTG
>OMPJ01017273.1:0-11338 GCA_900312935.1 Carapus acus
CCCCCCCGCCCCAAATTTATCAGTTTTGGCTACATATAGATTAAATTGAATAAATGAATGTGATTGGTTAGTTGCCATAGGTAGATGCCATGGCTAGTGAGTGGGAAGTTGGTATGCCAAGCATTCACAAATGAAACAAATAGGCCTTGACAATTAGTGCTCTGATAGTGATAAATTGGGCTATTTTGAGACAAGTAATGATAAAACCACTTATGTCATTATTTATTCTATTAAAGACATCGGTGTTTATATGAATAGGTTACACATAAATTAGATAAATAAAAGTAATTGGCATGTCAGAAATTGCAGTGGCAAGTGAGTGGCAAGTCGGTAAATGCTGTGGCAAGTCGGTAAATGCCATGGCAAGTGATTGTCAAATCTGTAAATGCAGTGGTAAGTGAGTGGCAAGATGATAAGTGCTGTGGCAAGTGCCTCAGCTGCTGTGGCAAGCTGAGATGCCGCCTGAAGTTGCCACAGTAAACTGCCGTGGCATCTTAGGTTGCCACTGGAAGTGCCACAACTAGATGCCACTGCCATGGTTTGCGCTTGCTCCTGGTGCTCTCATTGGATTGCTTTATTGTAGAAGTCAAGCCAGCAGCCAATATTCATGATTCATCATTCCTTCTTGAACAATCTGAATCACCCGTTGAGTTTGTTTACCATACAGTTACCGCATTTACTTTTTAATACGGTGTCTCTTCATCTGCGTGATTGCCCTTGTATATAATTCACGATGACAACTAAACAAGCTTGTATTTGCAAAGGCTGTTGGAAATACTATTTAGTGTGCCACAAAAGTTATGTCTTTCAAAAATAAGGTGAGAATGCTTGATATGTTAAAATGGATTGCTTGTGGATATGGGGGGTTACTGTATTGTTTTATCCTTGTAAATGTTAACAGTTGTTCCCTGTTTGTCACTTCTGTGCAGGGGCCTCAACAAACAGGGCTACAAGTGCAGACGTGAGTCTCCTCTGCTCCCCCGTAACAATCTCAGCCTCTCAATTGCTGAAACTACAACTGTTGCTTGTGTATTCCTCCCAGAATGCAATGCGGCCATCCACAAGAGATGTATCGAGATCATCATCGCCAAGTGCACAGGCACAGCGGCCAACAGCCGGGACACCATGGTGAGTCACGGCATCCAGCGGGTGCATAAAGGATGTGTCCTAACCTCCAGCGTCTTTGCGGCTTGAAGTAAGCCAGGCAAGGCAACATCATCGCTCCCCCTGTTCCTGCTGAGCGGAAAGATGCAGGAATGTTGCAACGCACAGCAAACTGACCTTGTTAACCCCAACCACCAAATTATAGCACAAACAAAGCAAATCAGTGTATTGAAGGGGGAGACAGTGTCAAGGTGACCAGACGAAGCGAGTATTATAAACAGAAACTGGAACAGAGTAGAATGAACATCAGCGATGCCTTGGCTGATGCTTTATTGTCCTGAAAGTGTGACGCTTCAGTGGGAGGATGGCAGAAAACAAAAATCATTCAAGGAACAGTTATCAGGTCTCCAACAAACCACTTTGAAGTATATCTAAGCTAATAGTTAAACTGAAGAGAAAGTAGCATTTGTGGCAGTTTATCTATGCAGTTTACAGTTTACAGTATACATGCATACATTTTATTTTTGCAATGTTATAAATGACAAATATGTTATTTTACACATCACGTTTATTTAAATTTGATTTTATGTCCTTGTTTTTTTTCACAATAGTAGTTTTAAAGGGATTCTCTCCTCTTTTTTGTACAGTTCCAGAAAGAGCGCTTCAAGATCGACATGCCGCATCGCTTCAAGTTCTACAACTACAAGAGTCCCACGTTCTGCGACCACTGTGGCAGCCTGCTGTGGGGCCTTTACAAACAGGGCCTCAAGTGTGAAGGCCAGTTGCACCGCTCCACATCTCCAAAATGTCCCTTGCATATGTCAGTGTATCTGACTTTGCTCTGCTGCCTCTCACCAGACTGCGGCATGAACGTGCACAGCTACTGTCAGACCAAAGTGGCCAACCTGTGCGGAATCAACCAGAAATTGCTCGCCGAGGCTTTGACCCAAGTTAGCCAGGTGTGTGTACATGTGTTTGTAACCCATGATGAGTTTAAATTCGCCAACTTCTTAACAAACACTCCTGCCCTGCAGAAGTCCATGAAGAAGAACGACAACGCTGCAAATGAAATTGGAATCTACCAGGACATCCAACACCCAGCAGTGGACCCTAGTGGTGAGATACAGTCATTGCAGGAACAAAGTCACATTCACCAAAAAGTCAATGTTTCTGTGGATCATCTATTTTCGCCTTTCGTGGTCTTTCTTTGAAACAGGTGCTAACGGGAAAGCTAGTGATGGTGTAAGCCAAACCCCTGTCCCCGTCCCACAAGTTAGCCCCACCCACCAGCACAAGCGGCTCACCCTGAATCAGCTGGTATTCCACAAGGTGCTGGGCAAAGGCAGCTTTGGCAAAGTAAGCACAGGCCCGGTCCATCCTCACGTCTGGGAACAGGGTGTGGGAACAGCAAATGTTGGACATGGCACCACAGATTAGCAAAGGCTGAAGGTTTTGTGACGATGCACTAGGTCCTGCTGGCAGAGCTGAAGGGACAAGGCGAGTTCTTCGCCGTGAAAGTTCTGAAGAAGGACGTGGTCCTGATGGACGACGATGTAGAATGCACTATGGTGGAGAAACGAGTGCTGGCGCTAGCGTGGGAGAATCCCTTCCTCACACACCTCTACTCCACCTTCCAGTCCAAAGTAAGGACACACACTCACATAGAGGGAGTATGTGTCAAAAATGTCTCTTTCCCTGACCGGGAATCGAACCCGGGCCGCGGCGGTGAGAGCGCCGAATCCTTACCACTAGACCACCAGGGAGCTCAGAAATTGTTTGTCAGAGAGCAGCTAGACGAGGAAGGTTGGCCCCTCTCTCCCTGTTTTGCCCCTTCTCTTGCCCCCTCCCCCACTCCCAGCTGGCCTCTTCATTCTCTCTCAATTCAATTCACTTCAGTTCAAATTCAAAGTGGCTCTATTAGCGTGAGAAAGACATTATCATCGGCCAAACAAGGCGAAAAAAAAAACAAATATCAGACATCAATCTATTTTCTTATCAATCTGTCAATCTGTCTGAGCAGTTATGTAGGTATATGTATGTACATATATCTGTTTGTCAATATATCTAGATGTGTATATGCACACACAAACACAATATACTGTATGTACACACTTACATGCGGTATAAAGGGTCAAATACGGAGATGCAGTTTCCAGGATAAGTTTGATATATTAAAGTCTACATAAATACACACAAACAACTGTCTGTGTGTGTGCACGTGCGTGTGTTTTCCCAGGAGCACCTATTCTTTGTTATGGAGTACCTGAACGGAGGCGATCTAATGTTCCACATCCAGGACAAGGGCCGCTTTGACCTAAACAGAGCCACGTGAGTCCAGAGGGTGTGGTTGGTGTGTGACAGAGACAGACAGGAGACGCCGCTCATCCAGCATAACCTTGATGGAGCCTTTGAAAAGTTGAACTCTGTCTCAATACTTTCTGCACAGGTTCTATGCTGCTGAGATTGTCGTAGGGCTGCAGTTCCTCCACTCCAAAGGAATAATATACAGGTATCACCACACACACAGCAATGCCTGATGTTGTGTAGCGTTTTGGCTGTATTTTGAAATTTTGTGTATCTTTGTTAATACGTCCCTGTATTGTTTTGTTTTTCTTATTTCATGGTTCTGTTAAATCCTACTTATTAGGTATCTTATAGAGGATCACCCCTCAATTCATTACACAGTGGAAAACTGAAAAATGTCAGTCCTTGTTTTCATGTTATTTTGTCCCCCAGAGACCTAAAGCTGGACAATGTGATGCTTGACAAAGATGGGCACATAAAGATTGCCGACTTTGGCATGTGCAAAGAGAATGTGTTTGGAGAGACCAAAGCCACCACATTCTGCGGGACGCCCGACTACATTGCCCCTGAGGTTTGTAGCAGACAAATGCTCAAAACAGGATTTACATCTTCGTCCTCTATGCTCAGTTCCTTCTCTGCGCCCCCAGATTCTCCAGGGTCAAAAGTACACCTTCTCCGTGGACTGGTGGTCATTTGGCGTGCTGGTGTACGAGATGCTTATCGGCCAGTCGCCTTTCCAAGGAGATGACGAGGACGAGCTGTTCGAGTCTATCAGGACAGATGTTCCTCACTTCCCCCGCTGGATCACTAAGGAGTCTAAGGACCTGCTGGAGAAGGTGAAAACAGAAACAAGGAGGAGCTTGTGGCCTAAAGACGATGTTGTGTGTTTTTTAGATGTTTGACTTCTTTGTTTTTTTTTTGTTTTTTTTTGTTTTTTTGGCGTCCTCCTTCACAGCTGTTTGAGCGAGACCCCACCCGCAGGTTGGGTGTTGTGGGGAACATTCGCACTCACTCCTTCTTCAAAACCATCCAGTGGGTGGAGCTAGCGAAGAGGGAGGTGACGCCGCCCTTCAGGCCCAAAGTGGTACGACGTCTCAATCCTGCTCAGTTTTGACAGAAGTAGGATCGGAAATTTAAAGTTACAGATGTGCTCATTTGCATTTTAGAGCTAAAATGGACCAAATGAATGTCATGTAATGGAATTTCATTTTATAATCCAAATACATTAATTTAGAAATCATCAATGTCATTTTATTGTGGAATAAGATAATGGTGAGTGAATGAATGAATGAATGAATGAATAAGGCTTTGTTGTCTTTCATTTTTATCTAATCCCCAAATCCCTTGCCATCAATCACGCAGAAATCGCCGAGCGACTGCAGCAACTTCGACAGGGAGTTCCTGAGCGAGAAGCCGCGTCTCTCCCACGCCGACAAGAACCTCATCGACTCCATGGACCAGACAGCCTTCGCGGGCTTCTCCTTCATCAACCCCAAACTGGAAACCATGCTGGACAAATAAATAAAACAGAAGTAGCACAAGACGAAGCCCAAACCAGTCGCTCATCCAGACCTCCGACTCGGCCTCCTCCTGCCGCTCTCCTTTATCGTCACGGCAACTACGCCGAGCCGCAGCCGGATAACGATGCAGTGTTGACTGTGACTTCCCCGTCTCTCTGCCCGAGAGGACGAGGGCAAACTTGTGCATAAATGTGTATTAACTGCAGGAAATGAAGGGAGGGTCGGATTCTGTCTTTTCTTACTTTTTCTTATTTCCTGGTGGTCGTGTACTGTATGTAGGAACTTAATTTTGAATGTCAAAAATTGCCATTGGACCATCATCTTGACTTTGTCACTCTCACACACATCTGCTTACACGCGGGACTTTCATATTCACATTTTACCCCCTATGAGCTTCGCACACTATGTGCTTTTAGTACCTGCTATCTGTGTGTGTGTATTGTGGGGGTGTATGCAGGTATTTTTAAATGCAAATGGTGCTGCTGTTACCCTGTGATTATTTTCCTCACTTCACACGCTCGCAGTCACGTCTAGTGGCTGTGGAAAGGTGGTTGAACCCATTTTATTCCCTATACATTGATCTGAGGTGTAATGAAACCCACCCCTCACACACACAGCATAGCACACACATTTACCCACTTGACTTGAGAATCCCATCCGTGAGTAAAGAACCAGCTTCATGGCCTCACACACCTGCAGATCACATCATATATTTCTTCTTCCCTTTTTTTCAACACAGAGTTGTGGTCTGGCTGTGTGTGAATCCTTAGGCTGTACATCAAATCGAATCATGGCTCAAGCAGGCATCAATGACTCACTCAGTGTCAGACTTTTCTATTTCGTAGTTGCCGGATTTACTGCAGAAAGAGTACGGTACTATACTCATCTGTGTGTGTGTGTTTGTTTGTGTCTAAGCGTGTGTGTGTTGGAGGACTGTGTTATTGAGTGCGTGGGAGGAATGAGCATTTCACCGTAAACACCAGAGGCTTTGAAATGTGTTATATTACTTGAATATAGGAATTTTAACATGGAAATAATAATAATGAACATAACTCTGTACATGGCAATTAATATGTATATTTACAGAGAACTGTCTGGGCGTCATGGGCGTACTTTTTTACTTTCCTCGTCTTTTACATCTGATTATGAATAAATATATTGAAACAGCAAGATGGTAATGCAGCGTGGTGTTTTTAAACACAACTCTTGATTAATAATTCATGGCAGTGAGCCGCATGCTATGATCTGTAATGTTTCGGAGGGAAACATTACAGAGGTCGTTCATTTCCACCATCTAGCGGTCAGGTGCTGCCGCTGCATCCTGCTTTGTGGACATTCCTGCAGTGCGCACGGTTAATAATCCGTTCTCGTCCTGCTCTGTCCTCCCGACCAACAACTATCCCACCATCTGCTGTGTTTGTGCGTGTAGAGGGGGGAGTTTTAGAGGGAACAGTGAGGGCGGGGGATTCACACACATATTAGACCGTGTACGCAACGACATCAGCGACCCTCTGAAATAAAAGACAATCTGCTCAAGTTGTTCCCAAATTTGTATTCATGCGAATAGGCCCGTTTGTCCCGAATGGAGTGCTAAAGTTGGGCAAAAGATAAATAGATGTGTGTATAGATAAATAATAGGTGCTCTCTGAGTGAACTAAATGTCAGGAAAACAAGGGTAATTCAATCTGTGTGGACGATCCATCAACAGAGATTCAACCTTTTTCCCCCCCCAAATCTCTATTCCATGTCCATAAAATCTCACTCGTCGTTGCACAAAAAAAAAAAACACAAACACACACACATACACCTCCACACAAAACGCTCAAACGATTTTTTTTTCGGAGAGTGAACGTCAGCAATAATTTCATTTATTTATTTACGCCTTCGCACAACATCGGATCGCTCCTTTTTATTCACCCTCCGCGCTTTTATTTCACCCGAGCTAGCGCTGGGTACGTGGATTTATTTTTTCTTTTGTTATAACAGCCACATCCAAGGGCTCGGTGAGTGCCGGAGGATAATCTCCCTCTCTGCAGCCGCTCCGGTCCGCGCGGGCGGCCAAACCAGTTTCGGGACAACGGTTTGCGATTGCTATTCGATTTGCACACGGACAAACAGACTTATTTGGCAAAGAAAGCCCATTTACAACACACAGGGGGTAGACTTTGGCTGCCGCACACACACACAATGTCAACGGACATTTCCAGCAGTTTCTCGCACCTCCCCTAAAAAAAAGAAAGGAAAAAAGGAAAACCGTCCACTTGTCTTCATCAGCGTGATGTTCCAAAGTCACACTGTAATCATATGCAAATATCAGAGGGGGGGTTGAAAGAGCGATTTATTGTAAAGTGCACATCCGTTTAGTTCATTTGTTTAAACACGATCGCAGAGAAATTAAACAACTCGAGGGGCACCAATCTGTAAATATGCTCTGGTACTGATAGACACACTCACACAGGACGAACGGGAAATGCCACTTAACGAAAAGTGGGTCAATATGCGGTATTTGCAATTAATTCCAGCCTCAACCATCAACTAAGTACTGATTCCTTTGGGGGTTGGATAGGATAAAAACTCCTACAACTGAGCCTTTTCCTCCCTCTTTGTGTCATAAAGACGGATGAAGAATGAAATGCGGAGATGTTGCTCTGTGTGTGTGATATTTTATTGTGTGTGAAGATGGAAGTCAGTGTGCAGGCGCCGGGCTTAGAAGCATAGAGGCGGCGGAGCATGCGCACTTGGCACTTGTGCCATATTGGAATGAGGTCGTGAACGAGATTCATGTCAAGTTTACTAAACACTATGGTAGCAATACCGGAAGTTGAATCCTCTCCTCTTTGCAACAAAGGAATTGTTTTCTGGAAAGGCGGAGCCAAAGGGGGACAGTCAAATAAGATACATTTTATTCTGAAACTCATTCCCGGAAGTGTGTGATCTAATCGATGTAAAATTTTTGCTGCTGTGCAAGCGAGCAGGCGAAGAGGAACGGCATCTAAAACCGACTTGGAAAAACTACTTAACGGTAAGATGCGAATTTAACGACTAATTATTAACGTACCGTATTTTGTTTGTTACCGATCCCCAGTGGTGTTTGGCGTTTTGGTGCCGCGTTGGCCTTTTTTCCCGTCTCTCAAAAAGATGAGTCGGGCTCGGCGCCCTTATTGCTCGGCTGCCTGCTCGCTTATTGCTCAAGCTGTGTGACGTTCAAGTAACTTGACTCGGACACGGGCGATTTTTTAACCATGTGTCCCCAAAAAATAACATGAAATAACAGATAATTAACCACAGGTTAATCAACCCTGTGCCCCTGCGTTCGCCGATGCATATATCCGATTCATTGCGCTTGCTACTCGCATATTTTTGTGTTCATCGGTATTCCGACGGAGCTTCTCCTGCTCCTCCAGGCGGGTGAAAGTTGGACGCCGCTGTCTCCTTCCCCCTCTCGCCCGCGTTGATGGCCCCCATCTCGGCCGCCGCGCCGCGCCAAGATGGTCTGGAAAATTCCAAATCATTTGCCCTTGAGTAACTCTGCTTATTGACTGTGGAAGACTTACATAAGAAAGCCGAGTAACGAGCTCCTCTTCCTGCCTCTGAATGAGTGCTGCCGCCGGTACGATAACAACATCAAGATAAGGAAATTAAACGGAGTGGTTTTCTCGTCGTTTTGTCGTCTTTTTTTTATTTTTTTCACCACCCCTGCTGTTCGCACCTTCTGTTTTTCTCCCTCTCAACTTCCCTATTGTGCAACTTAAGGCAGCCGCGGGTAGCGCAGTTCCACTTTTGACGTTCCACGAAGCAAGCAATGGCAACGAGGCGTCCGACCGTATTTGAACGCAACCTAGGATTTTTATCGTAATAAAAACGGAAACAGAATTTTAAAAACAATATCATCAGTGAATAATTTGAAGTAGCAAGGGAGAACAGTGGGTCTCCGGGGTCAGTGCCGGGTAGGACACCGAGAGGCATCTGGGACTGCCGCTGCTTGTCGCTTGTCATTGGGCTTGTGTGTGTGTGTGTGTGTGTTTGAACGAGCTGTTTTGTTAAACTAGTGGGTTGTGTGCAGTGTTTAATGACACGTTGTTTGTGGAGTGTGGCTCAAGGCAGCGATTCACACGTACCGACACACAGACTCACAAAGACGCCTCCAATGGCGTCAAATTGGAAATAATAGGAAATGCCTAAATGCCTGTAACAAAAGTTTGTATGTTCAGTGTGCGTGAAGGTTAGTGTGTATTTTTTTCTACGTGGGTTTGTGGTTTCTCTACGACAACTATATTATCAGTTGTATATAGATTTAAATTGTATCAACCTGAATAATCCCCCAAAAAATAGTTGTTCCAGAAGCATCTCCAAAGTTACAGTAACAGCAAAGTAACAGTCAGTCAAGCCACGTTGGAGTCAAAGTCAAATTTACAAAATTTGAGTTTACAGATCTGATTGCGAGTAGTAATTGTGGAGAAGTAGTACAATACAATTTAACAAACTGTGAAAGAATACAAGAACAATATTCTATGACACAATATTACCCACCTGTTTCTTAAGAGGAGCAGACACAACTGTCCTCTCCCTGTGAGATTGACTAAGTTTGTTTGAATGCTCGTCTTGAACACAAAAGCACAAAGCTGTATTTTATACACAATTAATATAGGATTGTTAGCTAAGTGAAAAGCTAGCTTAGTGAAAAGCCAAAAATCTTTGTCAGCTTTTCACTTGGTGAAATATATCTACAAATGTATCCAAAGCTAAATCTTAATCTAGTTGACAGGTATGAAAGATGGATAGCAGAAAAATATGGTGATCGATTGGTTCATACCAAAATAACAGGAATCCCCTGAATAGGAAGGGAGCAACTTTTACGTTTTTGTTTTTCTTATTTTTATCATTATCCCTCATCATAGTTTTACTGTTTTTCCGTGTTTTGATGTCATCTTTGCTTTGCCTTCCTGTTCAGTAGTTCGTTTCCTCTTCAGTCATCCTGAACAGTGTTTGTTTTGTTTTTTTCAGCCTCAGAAATTGTTTATCCCTCAAACCAATAATTGATTTCTATGAGCGGACACGTTTGTGTCTTCATCTCCAGCTCACAGTGTGCGCACGTTTGTGTTAACATATTGTTCCACTGTAAGCTGTTGTATTCCATTATTCCCAAAATCCCCATAGGCCCATCTGTTACTCTCCTACCCCCTCTGCCGACCCATTTCAGGCTCCGTGGCCGTCAGCAATTGGACTTGAAAGTTGAAATGTTTGTCTCAGTTACCATCACAGTGCCAGTCTCAGCATCATAATCAGAAATACTTTGTTTCTTCCCGAAGGGAAACTGCACTTACAGTCACTCCTATTCAACAGTGGACCACATGAATTTTACAGAGAAGTTGGAGGATGAGTCATGTGACCTCGCTGGCTCACGTTGGTGTCCCTTTTGAAAGTTCTCTCTTTTTTTGCCAGCTTGGACCGAGGAGCCGCTTGTGTTTTCAGTTTGAATGGTCGAAAGCCCACCACACAGACATGTGCGCACACACACACAACACACTTGCGCACTCACAGGCCTTGAGGTCCTAGCTGAAAATTGCCAGTAAGCGGACTGAGTGCTGCTGAAAATATGGTTCAGCAGGTGTCTGTGCGCAGGACACTGCCAGCTTCTGGTGTGCAATTGCGTGGGTGCGCGTGTGTGTGCCCTTGCTCGCTCTCTTTCAGGTTGCCGCCGGTGTCTGCGCTCTCACATCTATTTTATCGAAACAGGGGAAGTCGCTTTTCTTCCTGCCTGTTAGCACGAAATGAATGCAACTCAAAGGCTACAGACGAGGCAGAGAAGCCGCTAAAAGCACAGGCGTGTGTGTGATAGACAATGCCAGTTGTTCGTACTTCGAAATGTGTGTGCATGTACAGTATATATGTATGTATGTATTTACATGTACTGTGTGTGTGTGTGTGTGTGTGGGTGTGAGAGAGAGAGTGTTATGTATGTATGTATGTCTGTATAAGAATGAAAATAAGAATATGAATCCTTTAATGTCACAAGACACTGTATGTATACTGGCTTTGCTGGCAGATATGAAAATGAGCTTTTTTGTGGATTCACATAGCAGAAATCCACACACATGTACACACAAACACACACAGACACATGCCCTTGTTGTGCAAAGGCTTTGCTTGAGTCAAAGCTTGCTGTGCTCCTCTTAGCTGGCAGCATGCGTGTGTGTGTTTCTTAAAGTGCCTCTACTGCTCTTTTTCACTCTTATGACCAGCGTGACCCCCCCAGGGACAATGAGGCCCACTGGTATGTGTGTGTGGTGTGAGTCTGGGGCAGGGTGTTGAGGTCGCGGCTGAAAGGCGGCGCTGATCTCAACTGGAGCGCGGGGGTCACTGTGCCTGGCCGGCCGGTCAAGGAGGCGAGGGATGGAGGGCCAGGAGGT
>OMPJ01017274.1:8476-20809 GCA_900312935.1 Carapus acus
TTCAGACAGAGGCAGCAACAGAAGGGATCTGTAGCAAAATGCTGCCATTCCTTTCCCCAATCGCTTTGACTGAGAGGGTGCTGCTCAACAACGACGCAGTGGGACTTGCGGTGTGTGTGTGTGTGAGCATACGTCCGAGTGTGCGTGCGTGCACACGCTTTAATGCTTGAAATCCTGAAAGACAAGCAAGAGTTTCTTTTAATTTGATGTTGTATCTCAGAGAAGTTTATCTCAGGCGAGCTCATCTCAGTGCAGAGGAGAACTTAAAAGCGGTGGAGATACCTCCTCTTTTGTGAAGCGGTGGGGTGCCCGACAGCAGAGCGAGAAGGCTTTGAATTCCTCCACAGCTTATCTCTTCATCCTCTTGGCGACCTCTCAGCGACGTGCCATGGATCACATCCATTGGCCGCCGGCTTTGAAGACCTCCAGAGGAACTGACAGGAATTAAGAGTTTGGAACTCGACTGCTGTCTTTTCAGTGAAATATCACGAGGGCCGCGCCGCGCTGCCTGAGCTGCTACGATGGCGTGCTGGTGTCTGTCTCCTTATACATCATCATCAAGAAAGGATGTCAAGAACCTCGTTAGAACTCACACAAAAATAGCCCTGGCATTAAAGCCCGTGCCGTCTTGGTCAGCGGCGCGTTGAAAATGTCAGTGTTTATGGCGCCTGCAGTGGCCGTGCGGTTCAAAAGCTGAACAGCAATTTCACACCAGGCAGCGTTATATGGTGGTTTTATCTGTGTTTTTACAAGAGCATATTTTCACTTTGCTTAGGGAAAAGAAAGGTAAACACTTCCCCCACCCCCACCCGCGTAGCCTTAGCACAGAGCCCAAGTCGCGGGTCAGTCCCGCTGCCGGCAACATGTCAGACAGATTTTAGGCTTATAGGTGGATTACGCGCAATGCCGGACCTTTTCCATAAGAATCAGCGTCTGGACAGGTGGCACGGCAGTCCTGGGCGCCAGACGTCTGACTAAGCTGGGGAAAGCCCAAACATGGAATGAGAGGATAGCCCGCAGGTGCTACTGAGAGATATTTACCTTTCACGTCGCTCTCAGATGGATGTTACACGCTGGCGTTACTCCACCTCACCGTGACCCCCAGGAACCATCGACTAGCGCTCTTTGCAGCTGGAGCGCTCTACACCGCAAGGTCAGATGTGAGTGCTGTCTGTTGGCCAGTTTGTTCGAGAATCAGGGTCGGAATTGGAAATACGTCATCGATCCTTAGACGGAAATGCTGCACGTTAGGGCTGGGCGATTTGGCCTCAAAAAAAAAAATCTCAGATTTTTTTAGAGAAAAATTCAATTTTCGATTCGATTTTCGATTTTTTTTCGCCAATGCACTTAAAAACAACTGCAGACATCTGACATATTGCCAAAGTGCAACTTTATTGCTGTGGTTGTCCTCAGAGTAAAAATGCATATAAACAATCCAAAATAAGAAGTAAATGAGGCTCTGTCATTCAGCAATTTCAAGCTTGATATAATGGACTGTCAGACTCATATACGGCTTCATCCTCCGGCTGGACCACACGTCCGTGGTGGCAGAGTAAAACGCCACCTCCTCCAGCTCAACGCAGATCTTTTGCCCAATGGCAGTGTACAGGTGAGGCAGCGCTACGCTGGCGAAATACTTGCGACTGGGTACAACGTACCTTGCGTCTAATACTTTCAACAAGTGATTAAAGCCTCGCTTTTCAACAGAATAAACTGGCAACATGTCTGTGGCAATATAAGACGTGATGGCCTCTCTAATCGCTTTCCAACGCGCTCCATTCTTATCATAAGGCACACAGTTTGTAAAACTCGGTTTAGCCGGTGTGCTAGAGCTGCCGTCTTCGTTTCGTAGCTGGTTACACTTCTCCCATTCTCCGAAATGTTTATTCTTCAGGTGCTGGAACAGATTAGTTGTACTGCTGCTTCCGGTAGCAACAGCCCAGCCCTACTGCACGTACTGTAATATATTTTGTTTCTGCCCAGCCTAGTATTGGAAATAAGTCCAATAATACTGTTTTCCACCTGTATACCAAACTTGCCTCATTTGTTGTCCCTGTGAAGCGTCGACGTACCTGTTAAACATAATGTAGTTCCCTTGTTTGCATGAGCCACACTAATGAAAACAACCTAACTGCTGAATGAATGGAAGCAGATGGTTTAGGCCAGCAGACATATTGTGGATGAGGTGAAACAGCGCACATTGCGTAAAAAGCAAATAAATAACCAGACAAAATTTGCACAAACGCACTCAGAATGCGTCCCCCCTCACAAACCCCAGCTCGGGCTTTCAGGGCTAATGTATAGGACGCTGAGGCGACTCTGTGGTCAGTCAGTAATGACCCAATCTGAGCTAAATGGCCAATTAGGGTGAAGGCAGACCTTCTGTTTTGTCTTTTCTTTCAGGCCCAGCCAGATACCACGCTGGGAGCACAGTTACTCCTTTTTAGTTCAGCCCAGGATTTGTGTGTACTGCCATGAGTGTGCGTCTATGTGTGTGCGTGTGCGTGTGTGGCAAGGATGGACTTAAAGGTCGTGTCCTTGCATTCATGAGAGCTGTGGAAATATGGGCAGTCCATTTCATTCGCATCACGCCTGTTTTTTCGCCTCCTCTCACTGGGCGTTAAGATACCCAGAAGAATATTTACAGATATTTACTCGTCTCTATGAAAATGCATCAGATGCTGGAGTATGTGTGCGCGCACGCGTATGTTTATTTGCCGCAATAAACCAGAAGCCTGCTTGTCTTGAATGTTTTACATCAAACAATTTCAAATCCACACAAAATCCCCAGTGCGGGTGGACATCAGAGCGTGCCAGGGAATGACAGGAATTTTATTGGATGGGGGGAGCAACTTTCCCCAATAAATGAAGCAACGCTCAGAAGCATCTGTCATTACTGCGCCGGCTCTGCTCCAATCCCGCAAGTACACACTTGTGCGTGTGTGTGTGTGTGGGCCAGCAATATTGACTCAGTCATTTCTGCCATGAAGAAACAAGCATTTCACAAGATACTTGGGTACTGTCGTGCATTAATGCAGCTCATAAGGGAATTTCATCTAGAGGACAAATCGAGCGAGATAAATATGCCAAAAGAAAAGAAATAGTGGGTAGCTAGCAGTGTTAGAGCCGTTGCGGATGAGCGTTCATAGAATGAAAACACTCCGTAATTATACGACACTCCCCGACACTTCCCTTGAACAACAAAAGGCTGTAATATAACGTCACGGAGATCAGTAACGTGGTCGCCATTTTCTAGCTTTGCCTACCCAGCATTTTTATTCTTTTTTTCATCATTGCAATTGTTGCTCTTGACCTTTGACTGAGGGAGTTACTTCAAAGCCTGAATGAAAACAACAGGAGAGCTGCGAGATACAAAATGTGCGCAGGAATACCTAGAAATCAGGCAACAATGAAACCAAAAAGCTAGTCGATCACATGGAACCGCTTTGCTTTGGTCAGCATCACACTTGCAAGTAGAGATGTCCGATAATATCGGCCCACCGATATTATCGACCCGATATTAGCATAAAAATGTAATATCTGTATCGGATTTTTTTGCTTTAAAACCGATAAGATAAAAACCGATAAAAATAAAATATTGCTTGTGTTACACCGAAATAGTGCCTATGCGCTCCTGAAGCGTTTACCGGCGCACATATCGGTATCGGCTGTTATCGGTATCGGTAAATTGAGAGTTGGGGAATATCGGCATATCGGATATCGGCGAAAAACTCAATATCGGACGTCCCTACTTGCAAGAATATTTGCTTGAGCAGGAGTGTGTGAACGCTTCTGAGCTTTGTCTGCTGTATTTCCTTATCTGGGTAATTTGGGGTGAATCCGAGGGGAGTTTAGCAGCAGTGCTCACGCTGATACACAGTACTTAGCCATAAAACGTTAGCATCGATGCTATCAGCTTGGTGCGATTGGTGAGGCTGTAAGGAAGAAGGGAGGCTTGGAAAAAGGAGGGATTTCCATCCCTCCCATTCCACCTCTCTTCTCCTGCCCTCCTGGAGCTGTAACCCGGCAGAACAGAGCAGCTTTATTCAAGCGCGAACACTGAGGCGCTTTAGCAGCTGGCTAAGGTCACTTGGGGTCTCAGGTGTGGCATCGCTTCACCCAAACTCTCTGTTTGCCCTGCGGACTGTAACCAAGCTGGCTCGCGCCGCTGCCTGAATGTCTCCCACTGACTGTTCAGCTCGACTTTGTGTGCGTCGTGAATGCGCGAAAGAGAGAGAGAGAGAGAAAGACGCAGCCAAGTGTGGAGCAAAAGAGAGGCGATACGAGCGTGAAAGCACTTCAAAACAATTTCAAATGGAGACGATAAGGAAGAAACAGAGACGATGGAGATGGATTCTCCCCGTGTGACCTTGACACTTTGCCAGTCAACAACATTAGTAAGATCATCATTGTAATTGCCCACCTTGAGCATCGGAGCTTTTTGTCCTCTTTAACTCGATCCCACCAGCACAAAAAGCTCTTTGTTGCCGTTAAACTGCAGGCACTCACTTTTCTGAGACTGTGGCACCAACATGACTCCACCTGGAAACAACCGAGTCTGTCAACACGCACACACTCGCACATTGGGTTCAGCGGCTCCACTTTCCCCCAAATTGTTGGACGTGGGGAGGCCTTAATGTTGCCTGCGTGCTTTTCTGAGATGTAATCATTTATCTCAAGCCCAAGCCAAACACGCATTCATCCTTAGAAACGAATACGGCCATTAAACTGGTTTTCCGCCTTATGAGTCAAAAGAACAGGTCGATAACTGCGGGACAGGGTTTGGAAAGGGGGGGGACTAGGACGCGTCCCAGCCGTGTTTTTCCCCGGCGTTTACGACGTCATTTGAAGCCGAGTGGGCTGAAGAGCGGGAGATCGTGCTTATCAGTATTCAGACGGCGGCGCGGAGAAGGAGACAAGCTGTACTTTAGAGAGAATGCCATGAGATTTTGATAAACTCAGCCCTAATAATGCCCCAATACAGCAGCCGGAGCCTGGCTGTGATGAAGAGGCAGACGGAGTGGAGCCTCCTGTGGGTCTGTCAGCCCGCGTAGTCGGTGTCAGGAGCCGCGTCTGATCTCCTCTCGGCGTGCTGGGCCCTAATTGGGCTGTCACACACGCTGGAGAAATTTGTCAGGTCGCCGCGAAATGAAATACTCCGCCGAATCAAGACGCGCATCTATCAGGCCGGCCGGGCCGGCGATGTGGCGGCGTGATTATCGTGGGATAACAGGACGCGCCTCGGTTTGAACACAAGCACTTCTGGTTATGTTCTGCCTGGAGTGTTGCCATTAAGGAGCAAATGTAGCGCGTTCTCATGATAGTTTTGTAGTCTGTAATTGCATCTGCTGGGATTTTTATGTGGGAGAGGCGCGGCGGTAACCAAACCCCCGTCTATTTATACACACTCACTGCAGGGATGTTATGTTATCGCTGCTCTACCTGCTGTACCGTTAGAGGCCTATGTGACACACAGGCGCGCACGCTAGCACGCGCTCGCAAATGCACGCCGTCTCCCCGCGATCGGCTACTTTTCAGAAGCAAAGCAAACACATTAATGTCCTCCATCTGCCGAGGAAACTGCCCATGTGACAACCAGACCTTTGACAAGGCTGCAAATGAGGCGTGTCTGTTCAACTGCACGGCCGTCGCCGCGGCGTGTCACTCGTCCCCTTGTCGCGGCGGAGGCGCCCTCCTGCGTGCCTTTCCGCGCCTTCCCCCAAGTATGTGTCTCGGTGCGTGTGTGTGTCTGTGTCGAGGTGTGTGCGTGCTCACCGCCGGTCCATTCAAAAGCTCCCGCCCTCGACTTGCGGTTCAACTCCATCCTCACTCAATTAACAAACATAAAAGAGGTCACGCCCCGAGCGGAATGAGGCCGTAACACCGGCCGTGTTCGCCGCCGCCGCCGCCTGAATTACGCCATTTCTGGAGTGGCTGCCTCCCCTGGTCTCCCCTCTAACCCATTGTTCTGCGACAGTTGAGAAATTGGGAGGCAGTCAAAGTTTGTTTTCAGGATGGAGGATGGATGGAGGTGCAGGAGAGGTAGAGCCCCCGCTTGTGTGTGTGTGTGCAGTCTCATCCGTCCCTACCTCCTCCCGTCCTGCCTCTGCTCCACATCCTTTTGTTTTAGCGTTGTTGTTCTGTGTTGCATCAGAGCAACACTGGGATCCTCCGGTGTGTGTGCGTTTCATATTTTATTCATGGCGGAGGCTGCAGCACTGAGACTCGCTCCTTCCTGCCGAACCACAGCGGCTCGGCAGCTGTCAGGGAGCCTGTATTCCAAGACGCGGCTCCCCCCACGCTCCCTCACACCACCATCACCATATCTGCTAATGCACACACACACACACACAGGCACACACACACACACACACTCTCATGCACGCCTGCTTCCGCACAGAGAAGCACCATCAGTTCAGCATCCATTTTCCCCCCGTTCATTTGATATTTAGTTGGTGCAGCAACTCTCGTCAATGCTTTTAGTGCGAAGGCTCCGCCGTGTCACACACACCGCTTTTGGACGGTGAAACGGACACACACACCGGTGCTGTTACATCCACCTGAAATGAATGATTGCATAATGCAAGAGCAAAATACTGCAAAGAAAATATGCCTTTGCTATAAGCTAAGGTCACAATCTGAGTCCTCTCCTGGCTTCAGAGATGCAAATGAAATGAGTTTTTTTCTCCATCATCAGGTGTGCAAAGACTGTCAAAGCCTCTTAAAGGCTGAATCAAATTGATGTGAAGCACAAAATTATATTTCTGCGATTTATGTTTCCAAGCAAGGAAAAGCAACGACATCGCTCTTCTGAGAAACTGTGCCTCATGTTGGAGTACGGTTTGAAAATTAACCTGGGAACATTCCAGGGAGCTGACAGGTCACAGAAATTAGTCTGATGTGAAGGCCAAAGTGAAAGGAGGAGACGGCACCACTCCAGCGGCTCAGGCTTGTGTGTGTGACGGCTCGCAAAGATGGCGGTTTGCTTTGATGCTCTAATTGACTATTTACTGCATACGTCTTATCTTTGAGTAGCTGTGTGGATTGCATAATTAACAATTTCTCACTCAGGCAGTGTTGGAGAATGTAACGTAGCCATCATTTTTTCCCGCCATTGACAATTAACGCAACCCATCCTTTACCCATGACACATAACACATCAAATCTGATTGTTTTGCGTTAATTACAGCCGCAAAGCCCGACTAATATCTGCTCATTGAGCTCATTTGGATTCTTCGGGTGTCTGGGACGGCGTTGCCGACAGCCCACCTGCGGCGGCGCTCGCCTCTGGCGTGACAGCGCCATCGACTTTGACAGTTGGGTGCACAATTTGTAAGGTACAGTCCCCGAGCACGCACCCTTCCAAACGAGTGCATCCAGCCCTCTGCATCTATTCAGCGGCTGCGTGACGCTGCACATTGAGCAGCTAACGAGTGTGTATGTGAGCGTGTGTGTGTGTGTGTGCCAAAGCACTCACACAAACACAGCTCTTGTGCAAGGCTCAGGCATAAAGGACGCAGGCAGACTCACACACCCGCAGACACTCGGGATCAATGCGCCGAACTCGAGCTGCCTTGGATGTAAATTTGCCACGAGTTGTTGTTCTTATTTTCACGCACTTTGCGCTAACCTGCCTCATCTGCTCTCACCTCGCTAAGCGAGGACTGTGATTTACCAGATGCCGTCACGACAACCTGCCTGGAATGAGTGTGAAATTGTGGGAATTTAGCCGTCTGGGGGGGTATTTGGAGGTGGTTTGAGGCGGTAATGATTGCGAGGTAATGGGCGACGGGCAGGTTTGTTTGCGCAAGAAAAGCTACATATGTGTGGGGTAACGCTCTGAATTAAAATCCTCGGTGCCGGCGGATCTGGAGAAATTTGACGCTAAATCCAGACTTCTGTCAGCTTTTATCTTTCATTGATCACACACACCTCCACCGGGAAATTTATTCCTGGCGGCAAAGCCTCGTAACTACACGGAGCGGTGGGAGGCTGTAGTGCGGCGCCGGGGAACTAATTCCAGGTTTACGGCCTGCTGCCTTCGTCAAGGGCAACGGTGCATTAACCTAAAGCTGGACCGCGGCGCCTCATGCAGGTAAACTGCGGGCAACACACACCCGAGTACATACTGTGCGACAAAAGTGTTGTAAAAAAATTAGCTGATATAGAGAGTTCGATTTCTTGGAAAATTTACCGAGGATTAAATCTCAGGTAGTTGTTCTGTAGTATCGGAAATGAGACTTTCAGGGTTAAATCAGCGGGAATCGCTGAAAGAAACAGCAGAACCAAGCTCAAGGATGCACCAAGATTGAATTCACATGGCAACGAGCCTTCCATTCAGAAGCAAGGTTGTTCTGTTTTCTTTTTTTTTTACTTCTCTTTTTTATGTTTTTGTTTTTTATTGTCGCCACGTATTTCCGGAGGGCTGTGGCTCTCCCTCTGATGAGAGGGTGGAATGTAGAAATATGCGGCCCCCTCTATCTGCAGCAATCTCAGCATATGGAGCCATGCGAGGGATCATCCCTCCCTCCTCCAGACATCCTTACCCTCAATACCCCTAATCCTCTTTCTCTCCGTCCACGACGCCCGCAGACTCCAGCCTGCGCTCCACTCAAAGTCTCTACAGCGGTTAAGTTCCATGCAGAATGGCGCAGCGAATGGGATGAAAAGCGAGCGGGTTTCTGGCTGAAATGGCTCCAGTTTCTGTCCGGATTAGCCCGATTAGAGCCGACCGCCGCCGCCGCCGTGGCTGACAGGAAGCGAGGGGACGAACCAACGCTACCAAGAAGGAAGCGAAATCCTGTCGATACCAGTCACTTCCCATCCGACCGTCCTTACCTCGACATGATCTCATTTTACCCGAACGGCCCACCGGGGAGTTTCGTACATGCTGCTGAGGCCCATATTTTTGCTTTTGCTGCGTTTGGACACTTAATGATCCCGGGCTGGGCCATTATTCATCATTGCACGTCGAGAGTAAATCTAAAAGGCTCGTTTCTCTCCCCGTCCCTCCGCCGAGGGAGCGGTCGTTTGGCGCCACACAGCTGCAGGATTCTAGGTGCTCGGTGGTGCGGAGGGCTCTTCAGGAGTGGAGAGGTGCTTGTTTGCTCTGGGGGCTCCAGTCCGGGACCCGAGACGGGAAGTCGGTGTCTTTTCCTCTGCCGGACCTTTTGCGCTTCCGTCCTCTTCGCCCTCTGTGACACCCCGTAGCTTCAAATCAGCGTGGCACGACTATTACCGAGATAGTAGTTCATGGCCAAACGGACATGATCGTTTTGACATTTTAAAGAGCGAAATGGCTGCAGGGCCGGCTGGTGGATTATTGATTTCCTGTTGCGAGCACCAGGCCGAAATTTTGAGCAGAAAACAAAGTGGGCTCATTAGACCTAAAGCTGAACGAGCCCAGACAACATTTGTCTCATTCTAATAATATACTGGCCTGGAGAGAAAGGAACAACCGTAACAATAATAGCACATAATTGCTCCATTTGTCATAAGAAACGATATTGTGGCCAGATCTGGCCGCTCCATAATAAATTCGGCTGCATTTTTAAACTTGCGTTCCACGTGGAGAGACGGCGGATTCATCGGAGCGCATTAGCGTCCCCGCTAATGTCTTTGTCTCGCTCGCTCACAGTTCCAACGAAACTGTTCGCTCTTCGTTTTTCCTCCCCGCCCCCATTCGCAAGAAACTCTTCCCAAACCTTCGCCCCAAACCCTCTTCAATCCCTTTTCAGTTTATTCGAGGAGAGAAAGAGAGAGAGCGAGCGAGATAGAGATGGACTCCACACTATGACCGCGTGGGCAGAATGTATTTTTAATAGATGCCGAGAATCCTCGGTGCTCAGTGTTCAGCATAGGTCGGAGAGGAGACGTTGGCGGGGGCGGAAGGTCGGGCGGGAACTTGGTAAGAAAGTTCTTTACTCTTTGGAAAGTGAAATTTAAAAAGTCTGCTTTTCCTTGAGTGACGATCTTTGTGTCAGCCTTGGTTGGTGAAAGACGTCCTCTGATCCTACGTTCAAGGCGCCTCCTCTGCCAACGCTAGAGAATAATTACTGAATTTCTTAAGTCGTAAGATGGCCAAAATCATGCGAGCGTTCCTCAAATATCGCCTGAATGCAGGTGCGGCAGCTCCTAAATTCTGGGAAAACTTGCTGCAGCAGCAGCAGAGGAGTCGGATTTATTTCTGCCTCTTTGGGTGCTTTTGGGGTGACACATCGTCAGTTCCGGAGTCACTCCGCCTCTCAGAAACACTGAAACTTTGCTCTCTGTCTTCCCATCTCGCCTCTCTCCATCATCGCCTTCACATGTCCCCGATTCGCCACACGTCCTTTGACTGCGACGGCGGCGCACGCTCGAGACCCCGACCCCGTATTTCCAGAAAAGGATTCGTCTCTGCGCCTGTTCCTCTGCCGTCTTTTGTTTACTCCCGCTTCCTCTGAACGGTGTCGGAGGCTCATCTGCTCAGAGACGTGGGTAGCAACTCTCCGGATGAAAAAACTATTGCGTGCCAGGCCGAGAAAGAGGATTATATAATTTTTTTTCCTGCCCCTGTAATTTACCTCCTCTCGCTCACTGTAAAAGGTTTCCACTGAGCTTAATGGACCATTCGGTATTATGCGGATTACAATGGGCATTTTCCTTACTGTCCCTAGGCTTAATTTCTAAAGCTTTTAAGAATGTGCTTAAAACATTGGATGTAACTGATCTGTTTGAAGCCTCCATTTGGTAATAAACTCAACAGCCAAAACAAAGAGCAGCTGGATGAAAAGAGTTCAATCTCTAATTTCAGAGGATGAAAGGAGCTAGAGGTGAGCGGGATGAAGAGGAGGCGGAGTTGGGATAAAGAACTCAACCCAACGCGGTTGCGTAGGTCGTCATCGATCAGCCGCGCAGGGAGCCGTCCTAATTTTACCTCCTCTTCTTTGCCTTCACGCTCGTGGGAAGGTGGTTTTAGAAGCGGTAAACACATCTATCTATATTTAAAGCCAAAGTTACCACAGCAACTTGCCTCTCAGCATCGCCGCGGCCTGCGGGCTCCTCGCCAGGCTGAGCTGAAATCCTTCCCTTTTATCGCAGAATGTGGGCGTCCAAGAGCCGCGGGGTCACACTCGCACCCATCCGGAGATGTATAGATCCGTTTGTGCGTGTTCCGGCTGGAGCGCGGGAACACGTTTCCACTCCCCCGCTGTGAATGCGAGACTGGCGCGTAAGCCCTAATACAGCATTCAACACCTCGGCGCAACCGATTCTACCCAAGAAAGCCAGCCACACGAGCGCTCGTCTCCAACTCGGCCTCCGCCAAAGTCACACTCTCGAAACGTCGCACCTGCCGGCAAATATTTAATTTTCATCCTGGGTGGTTTTGGAGGAAATAATCCTGTGTTTTGAAAGCAGAACTTGTTGGTTGTTTTCCTCCACCCCGCCCGGCCCGGCCTCCTAATCTTTCATATAGAGTGATTCTCCCTCACATCTTTGCTGATGAGTTTCCTTTGAGCGGCCACCGGCAAATAATTGAGCCGGGCGGCGAGCCAATCGCTAATGCAGGCGCACACCGGGATTAAACGCCGCTTTAATTAAAATGGCTGGCATGAAAATAGGGAGGCAAAACGGTAACACACATAATGTGGTTGGTTACCTTTGACAGACGGACAGCGGCTCTAGGACGGAGGGAGTTTGCACACAGATGTGTACACACACGCACACACACACACACACGATTTTTGGGGGGGGGTTGTGCACTTCTGGAAATGGCCCCAGCAGAGGTGGTGGCTCGCACCGCTCCATTTGGCGCCGCGTATTAGGAATGGGAGGAATTGCACCCTGAGTAGTGCTGGCGTTATTTTCCCCTAGTTTACATTCAGCCCGGCCGCGGCTGCGATCCATTTCCCGGGTTTATCCTTTCCTAATAAGTCCCATGAATACCTGGAAATTCCGGGGCGTGGACAAGTCAATCCCACCCCGTTCCCCTTCCTGAAATGTTCACGCATCGGAGAACTTCATTCCCCCAAAAAATCCCCTCGTAATTCAAATATCTGCCGGGCAGTTTTATTGCGGCGGACATGCAGGACTTAATGCGAGCAGGCAGGCCCGAAAACAGGGTTGAGGAGAGAGAGAAGAGGGGCCCGGCTGCAGGCGGGGGGGGGTTGGTTGGCGTGCATGGAGGAGGTCGGGGGCCATCACGGATACGCTCGCAACCCTTTTCCTGCTGGAGAGGCCCAAGCTGCGAGTGCGGGGCTTTGGCGCCATCACCGTGTGTGTGTGTAAGTGTGTGTGTGTGGAGGAAGCGAGGAGACGGACGACTGCAGAGCGCCAGTGCGCCCCCAATGGTTC
>OMPJ01017281.1:0-11402 GCA_900312935.1 Carapus acus
CAGATTTGCCGGAGCGGAGACAGATACGGGGGCCCCGACGGAGGTTCCACTACCCTCCTTCTCTCCCTCCCTCCCTCCCTCTGCCCTCCCCTCCCTCGCTGAGGTAACACGCGTGAAGCCGGAAGACAGCGGGCGCCCAACGTGGATAGCCATCTTACCCGACGTGCACCTCTGCCGCCGCGTCCTTAAATTAAAGATGGGGGAGATTGCGCGGTGACAATCTTGACGCGGATCTACTTTCTGCGGCGGAGTAAAGGGACTCGGAGGAAATGGATCGGAGCGCATCTTGTGGGGGGCGAGGTATGTGTGTGTGGGGGGAAGTTCAAGGGTTTCTATAATGAAGTTATATCACTTGTGTCAGCGGGCATCCGCTAGCATCGCTACCGCCGCTCGCGGTGAAGATGTCGGGCGAGTTTGGGCGAAAACGCGGCGAAGATTCACTGAATCTGCTCGATTGGCGAGGCTGACATTCGGCCGAGAGTCAATACAGCGCCGACAAAAATCAATACCCAGCGCAAACACAGAGGTCATTCGGCATCTGGCCGATTCCCTCCCGTTATTACTGGTGGACTTCCCCGTTTAAACACTCCATCCAGCCCCCGGCGGACAAGCGGCGCGAAAAACTAAATTCAATTCGGCCCTCGATTCTCGATAAGAAGTCAGAAACAAAGTGCTTAGCGCCGACGACACCGCAGCGGCCCGAGCCCTGCGTTATTGGAGGCCGGCTGAGGAAGAAATGGCGTGGGCGGGGCCTGCGTGAGGCACGCCGTTGCTAGCGTGACCTCTAAAAGTTGGTTTTCAATGACAGGATGGGCGGGATACTTAAAACTTGGAGGGCGTTCAGCCTGAATGAACGGCTAGCCGCGCTGGACGCGGCAGAGATAAGAGTTTTTACCCCGGCCGGCGCTGAAAAATGACCATAAAGCAGATACGCTGATAAGTGGTGTGTGTGTGTGTGTTTTAATGCACGCCTGCGCAACACGGAGCGATAAAGGCATCAGGATGAATAAAAGAGAGCGGCTAAAAAATGAGGATAAAGTGACTCTGGAGGTTTGTCCGCCATAACCTCACGAGCAACAAGGAGGCAGTTCGCCAGAAGGGATCGTAAGCAAGGCAGGGGGGCGGGGGGACGGACAAATAATCCTGAAATGTCGTAAAAGAAGAGGCAGACCGGGGGTTTTGGTGAGCACAACTTTCCCCGCGGCCGTTGCTTCTGTCAGAGTCGGATAGCGGCTAGCCTGGGGACAGGCAGCTGTCGGTCGGAGTAGCTACGCCGGGGGTGCTCCACGTCCTTCAACCTCCTGACATTTCCCCGTTTGATGTTTAGGAGTGTAGCAAACTTCTTGTTAAATCAGTGAGTTAGCAGCGAGCTCATGCTTGCTAGCCTCGGCAAAAAAATTCAAAAACACTGTCACTAGGGAATTCAAAATCCATATAAGTTACACAGTTACACCTCCAGTCCGTCGTTTGATTTTAAGAGACAAATATGAGGTCAAAATTCTTGTAAAGTACATTTACTATACTGCTAATGCATAAAAATGGTGATTTATAGTGAACCTGTGTGCAAATGTGGTGTTTCGCTAACAATACCAGGTCTACACTAGTGCTATAGAGCCAGAACTAGTGCTAATACTAGTGCTAGCATCTACTAGCACAATAGATAGTGCTACAATACTGCAGGAGATGGTACTACAGTACTATCTATTGTGTATTTATCAATTCAGTGTTTCACTACCACTACTAGCTCGATAGTAGTGCTATCGAGCCTGAACTAGTGTTAATACTAGTGCTAGCATCCTTAAACAAGATTCGGGAAAAAAGAGAAAAACTGTCATGAGGAAGACAGAATCCATTTCAAAGTTACACACATATTTTTCCATTTGATATTTAAGAGAGTAGCAAACCAAGTGCAGATTCATGAAAAAACTGCAAATTAGCAGTGAGTCAGCGCAAGCTAGGATCGGCCAAAAAGAAAAAAACTGTTGAGAGAAAGACAGACTCCATATGAAAGTTACTCACATTGCACAGGCATTTTATCGTCTGATGTGTGGGAGTGTAACAAACTCAGTACAAAATTCATGTAAAATGAGTGAGTTAGCTCAAGCTAGCTCGGCAAAAATAGTGAAAAACACTCTCACTAGGAAGACGGGATCCATATACCAGTTCCACATTCTTGAACAGACGCTTATCCTCCGTTTAACTCCCTCCCGCTGTGAGTGACATTTGAAACAGAGCAATTCCTCTATTAATCACCGCCGCCCGTTAGCTTGAAGCTATCTGCGCTGCTCAAATAATGAGAAGCTACAGTAATGAAGCAAGTACAGACCAAATGAGCTCGTCTGGCTTTAAATCCAATTAGCTGCGGATCTAACAGCCAATGAAAAGCCTCAAACATAACGACCGCAAGCTAAGAAAAAGAAAAAAAAAAAGGACACGGGGCCGCAAAGACATAATGGAACAATGTTTGATTACACTTAAGTTTATGGATTCATAATTAACCCATGTAGCAAAGAAACGTACACGGCTGTGCTACATCGCATTTCATTAATAGCCGCAGAGCCAGTGTGTTATTTTTTTTTCTTCCCCTCCAGTGACGTCAATGACGCGACAGGAACATCGAGTAAACACGCCACAGATTTCACAACCCAAAAAAAAAAAAAAAAAAAAACATCTTTCTGCACTGATTGCCGCCAGGGCGATGCCAATTTTGAGTTTTTATGCAAAGTCGGGCCCGAAGCGAGAGAAATCATTTCTTTTCTCAGCTGCGGGAAAACTCGGCGGGGAGCATTCATCGCAATATTGAACCGTTTTACAGTTATTCCTCCCAAGGACTCCAAAAGTTCATCGTCTAAGATTTTTTTTTAAACCTGTGCGTTGAAAGAAAAAGTAAAAGTGAAAGTGTGTTTGGCTGATACGAGCGCCGAGTTTTGGTCTCTTTCATGGGCATGAGAGAGAGAGTTCCCCGAGTATACAGTGTGTGTGTGTGTGTGTGTGTGTGTGTGAGTGTGTGTGTCCTCTCTCTGAGCCTCATTTCTCTACCGTCCCGCCTCCCGCTTGCCTTCTGCTGAGGGGAGAGGCAGCTTAGCTTCAAGCACATCAGCCCCTAATTGTTCCTGGCTCGGTATCGGGCCCGACACGTCTGTAGGTCTGCGGCCGCTGTCGCCGCACAAAGGCGGCCGTCCTAATGGGGTCGCTCTATTTTTTCCTCTCCATCTCTCGTACCACCGGCCTTTGTTCCTCGCAGCGGTCTGGAGACGCCATTAGCGGGACGGGAGACAGTGAGGTTTCGTGACAGCCGGCGACTTCTCCGGTCAAGAGAGTGCCCTCGAGTCATAAGAGTGTCTCTCTCTCTCTCACACACACACAGCACTAACAGGCTCGCGCACACACACGCGCGCACACACACACACAGACACACACGGGCATCATCGTGCGCGGATGCACATACATTGACACACACACAAAGGCGCGAGCACGCGCGCTCATCTCGGCGCTGCAGCCGGATCCAGACTGCATCAAACTCAATATGCTGCCCTCCAGTCCGTCATTTGATTTTAAGAGACAAATACGAGGTCCAAGTTCTTGTAAAGTACATTTACTATACTGCTCTTGCGTACAAATGGTGATTTATTGAGTACCTGTGTGCAAATACCAGGACTATACTAGCGCTATAGAGCCAGAACTAGTGCTGATACTAGTGCTAGCATCTGCCAGAACAATAGATGGTACAAGAGTACTACAGGAGCTGGAACTACAGTACTTTCTATTGTGTATTTATCAATTCAGTGTTTCACTAACAATACCAGCTCTATACTAGTGCCTTACGGCCAGAACTAGAGTTAATACTAGTGCTAGCATCCTTCAGCACTGTAGATAGTACTACAGTACAGCAGTAGATGGTACTACAGTACTGCAGGAGATGGTACTACAGTTCCATCTATTTTGTATTTATTAATTCAGTGATCCGCTCACAATACTAGCTCTATACTTGTGCTATAGAGTCAGAACAAGTGCTAATACTAGTGTAGTGCTTGCATCTACAGAACAATAGATAGTACTACAGTACTGCAGTAGATGGAACTTAGGTACTGCAGAAGATGGTACTACAGTACTGAAGTAGATGGTGCTACAGTACAGCAGTACATGGTACGAAAGTACTATCTATTGTGTAGTCATCAACTCGGTGAGCTGAGAGATCAGCAGAAGTCCTGATTCAGATTTTTTTTTCTTATGTTTTCATTTAACCTTTACCATGACAGGCTAGGTTGTTGCTGCGCTAATGACCAGGATGGGGCAAAATCTGCGGAAGAATATCCCTTAATTAGTAAAGATCATAACTCAAACTCCAAAAAAATAATTTGCCCCCTAGCTGCCAGTCTGCCACCCCCTACTGGACTCGTCTCGTCTCACCCGCCTCTCCGAGTCACTCTCTTCTCGCTAGCGGAGCGCTAACGTCATGACTAGCGGGCCGCGCCCTCCCGGGCACCGGTCACGACTCGGAGACAGCGACCCGTCTTGTCAAACACACAGATTTCCGCACCAAAAATTTAAAAAAGGAAAAGGCGGGGGCTGCATTCATTCTGCTGCCAGTAGCAGTTTTTTGTCTCGGCGAGTATTGTCATCACATTTTAAGGCTGAGCCCAAAACCTCGGCGGGATGCCGCGGGCGTCTGGGGCCGGACGATAAGACGGCGGCTACAGCGCCTGCTGGCGACTGATAACTCGGACTCAGCGTAAATCAAAACACCTTCTGGCCATTGAAATAATTTGTACAGTTGGGCGTCAATACGCGGAGGAGACGGAGGAATCTGGGGCGAGAGAGTATCATGCTTCACTGCCCCGGAATGAAATAGTGCCGACTGGTCAGATTACGGCTTTCGCGGAGGAGGAGGAGGAGGAGGAGGGGTGTGTGTGCGTGCGCGTGTGTGTATGTGTAACGTTTAGGTGCTGATTTAGCAGCGGGAAGGTAAATATACAACGCACCAAACCCGGCTATTATCAGCGACTTGAAACGACACGCCTGCTCAGCGGCGGCTAACTTATCGCCAAGTTTAAAATGATGTAAACATTTTCCCTCCACGGCTGAGCGAGCTAAAGACAGAGCGAGTGTCAATGGGGGCGGCGTGGCGTCTCTCCGCCCCCCCCCACCGCGCCGCGTTATTAGCCGAGGCTAAACAAGCAGTAAATCAGCCGGTGGCGTCCTCGCGGATCGAGCCGCGCGGAGACAATAGCGCTAACGGCTCGGCGCTCCGTTAATGGGTTTACTTGGCGGCGTGGTGCTTGTGGGACCTCGGGGCGCCGCTGTTTATTTTGGGCTCTGGCACTTTTCCGCCAGCGCCGCGCGCCGGCGCGGGATTAGCATGGTTTGGATAAGCCCCACGTCAAAGCACGACGCCTGGATTTTTCCCTTTTCCTGTACAATAAAGTAAAAAAACAAAACAAAGGGCGACGCAGTGCGACTGGAAGCTTGACGAATTAGCCGCGTCGTATTTCCCAAAGACGCCTCGGCCTTGGCTAACGAGCGCGGATATCCGAGGTGCGGCATTAATCAGATGGAATCTGAGAGGTGAGACGCGCTTGATAAAAGGAAGCCGGGACCTGTCGAGAGGAGAGAAAATGGACGGCGGGAGATGGAGGAGAGGAGTTATGGGGCGGCCATTTTTTCCGGCTTCGGCCTGATTTGTTTCATAATGCGGTCTTGCAACTTTGTGCCGGCGATGAATCATTTCTAACAAAGGGTTGACGTGGACTTTTGGGAGGCGCGAGCACACACACACACACACACACACACACACATACATAAAGACACGCACACACACACACTCGTACACATATACACACCTTTTCCCCTGCATGTCACTGAGCTAATCATTTACTTAGCCGTCTTTTCCAGAAGACTATAGAATTCTTATTCTGTGATACCATTGATCATTAGGGCTCTAGGCTTTCTGTCATGCCAGTGTAGCGCCACCTACTGGTGAATTTTGATTTAGAGGCCAAACTACAACCTTAGAACGCACAAAATTACCAGTTTCCCACAAGTTAGCCTCATCAATACCCTGTCAACCCGTAGATGCACATGTAGGGTCAAAAATGACCCCAGGGGTTGTTATTCTTCAAAATCTTTAAAAAGAAAAATTGTAAAATATTCATATTCTATGTACTTCTCATTAAACACATTTGCGACATGAGGCGATATTTTTCTTTCTTTATGTATTCATTCTTTTTGAGAAAATTCTCAATATTTTGAGAATTTCAATTGGGGTCAAAATTGCCCCTCCTCGTGGAGAAGCGTAGGTATTGGTAGGTTGTGTATCGAAGGGTTGGTCCCGTCTAATGTCCTGGGGGACAATTTGAATCCAGGACGGGGTCAGGAGGTCACTGATGGACACCAGGTGCGGCCCCCCGATGGAGCACGACTTTGAGAGGCAAACGATTTCGCCGGAGGATGATTAACCGCCGTGTTTACCAGCGAAATTGTCCGACAATGACATTATGAGAAATGATCTGACCCAGCTGGAAAGTTATTATTTAATCATTACGGGGTGAAAACGCCGGCGCAGTGTTTGTTGTCGGCAAAGAAATTAGAAAATAAGTCAAATGGCAGTGCGTTTGCTGATGACTCAGCCTCGGACCAATCTGCCCGAGTTTTCTGACGAGTGTAATTTAGGGAGCGAAGCGTGATTTGAATCGCTAAGTTTGCAGAGTCCAATTTGGCAGCCGCGTATTACGGAAAGAGAGTTGCACGCTGGTCGGCTGGCCGGCGCCGGGCCGGGCTAGACAGCTTCTGAGGGATGGAAATGAGAAGAATCTGAAAAGGAGAACAGGGGCAACAACAGTGGAGCCGCGCGGTGTGCGGGGAAACTGCAAAGTGCCGCAACAACTTGTGATGTCACAAATCCCCTTTAGCTGTGAAATGACTTCACCTCCCAAAACGTGCCAACAGCCAGTTCGCAAAATAGCGTTTAGCAGGTAATAGTTGAAATCCAAGTGCAACTCTAAGACTATAGCAGTGAGGCTAAAAAAAAGTAAAAAAAAAAATGTTTTTAATAAAATGAAATAAAAAATTACACAATATGTTTTCAGCTTTGCCACATATTTTGAAAATGACTTTTTAATTCTACAGATTTATTTGAATATCTTTTCCACTCAATTTATTTATTTTTTCGTCTTTCTCTACATATCTATTCAACCGCGCTTCTCTCATTCGACACATTCCAGCTTCAATCAATCAGTCACTTCAGACATCTCGTCACTTCAGCTGCACGTCAGCAGCTGTCGTGCGTTTTGTGTCGTCTTTGTTAGTTAGCGGCCGACACTTTCCTGCTTTAGAAGCGGCTACCGATGAATAGACTGCAGTGAAATTGATATTTCAGCCCGTTATGTGCATCAAAGCATAATCACGCTGGGTTTTCGCCGTGAGACCATTTCTCCCCTGATTTAAAGAGCTCAATCTGTGGCAGAGAAGCAAAGCGGCGTGTAAACAAACCGCAGGGGCGGAGGCCGCCATCGGAAGGGAGTCCGTCGGAGATCAGAGGGGCGAAGACGACAGGTAGCCAGACGGCCGCGGCTCCCCGGCTCCTCATTAGACATCTGAACGCTGATTTACGCAACGTTGTGGAACAAAGTCGGAACAAACTCGTCCAGATGATCACGACACAACACCTGATGAGGCGATAGGGGCCAGACCACAACATGAGGCAACACCGCAAACACACACTCGCTAATATGAAGCTCACCACATCAAACTGAATCCATAAACATGTGGACATATTATTCTTTTGTGTGTGATCAACCAAACACGTTCTCAGAGGAAATCCGACCACCAAATCCGACACAACACACACACAACCGGAGTAAGATGATCCTCCCTGTCGCCATCAGTGCCCGATACTCAGCTGTGAGCAGGAATCCGCTTTGGCGATTTATAAATTCAGGCCAGACAAAGTCATTAGAGGAGATGGTGTTATAATCGTCACCCGTTGCCACGCCAACCGGGGAAAAAGCAACAGTTGGAACGGCCGAGCTGAGCCGCGCCGCGCCGATTCTGTCCAGAATCTCCCGAGAGGCATTTTACTTTATGCTTCACCTCATTTAATTTACACCCCGTCTGGAGTGAGACATTCTGGACGTCGCCGTCACCTGTGCCTTCAAAATAAAAGACCGTCCCCCTCCCTCCTGGATCAGATCTGCCACCATATAGGGGGATGAGGAGGAGGAGGGGGGGGGGTGCGGCTACGTCGTTAGCTGCGTCTTAAGCTCTCCTTTCGGATCAACGGGAACAAACCAGATTAAGCCGCTTTAGATGGCTTTTGATTGCCCACAAAAGCGCGGGGAGCGCCGCTCCCCCTACAAATTACCCGAGCTGCCACCGTGATTTACAGCGCGGCCTCAGAGAGAAGGAGATGTACTTAATATGTACATAAAACTACTTAATTCATCGGCGGCATGTGCGATTAGGACACAATATTCTGTCTTGCTTGTAACAGTGACAGAACGCAGTGGGATGGTGTCCTCGAGAGCCCCGATGTACCGCCGCCCTCCTCTAAAAGGAGCGTTCGCCATCATGAGAGCTTCTCAAGGATGGCTAATGCATTAAGCAGAGCCCAGATTATACTGTAGCGGAGGAGGGTGGCGAGGGGAGGGTACACAAAAAAGAAAAAAAGAAAAAAGCGGCGGTGGCAGGGAGCCATGTCAAGGTAGAGGAGAGGTGGCATTTCCTCAAGCTGGCGTCGGTCAGACAGCACTTCACTCGCTGCCACGCTGAGGCTTTGTCAGTCGGCGCTGAAAGCCAGAGAAGCTGTGATCAAGTGCGGGGCGGCCTGGAAAAACAAAAAAACAAAACACGGCATCCAGCATCCGGGGCCCCGGCCGTCGCGATTAATTCTGCTGAGGCGAGGACTTGAATCCATTTCTGCACGAGCCGGGGCCGCTCCTGATGGCCTTGCCAAGAAAAGCCGCGGCTTTGCTTTAAGCTTTGAATCCGTAATGTTGAGGAGGCCCTCCTCCTCCTCCTCCCACCACCCGGTTTCGCGCCGGATGAAAAACAATAACAAAGGGACCTTCGCAGATCACAGCGGCTATTCGTTTACAGAGACATATTTAGGGTGCGTGGTAAAACCCGTTCATGTTCCTCGCGAATCATCTCGCCAGCCAATATGGACGCCGGAGGATTCGACGGCTGAGTGGCGGCAGGAAAAAAAAACTCACAAAAGGCGCACAAGAGTCGCTTCAGCGGCCTTCAGGGGAGAAAAATAGAGAAAAAAAAAACACATACCAGGTAAGAGAGCAACCGAAAGGTCACAGAAGTGACATTAGTAATAGTGTATCAATACTGAATTATTAACCAGCTAAGTGCTACAGCAGCAGATTTCAACCTCGCGTCGCACAACATGCTGTCTCGGGCCGAATGTGCTCGGCGGCGGCGGCGGCTCTGTTGACTCAGTGGAATTGCTGGCCCGAGGCGCCGGGGCCTGGACACATACACATAATTAGAAAAGGTCACCCAGCCTCCTGTCTTGTCAACAAAATCACTTCAAGATGACAAATCCCGGCCAAGCCCGGTGCCGGGCCTCCCTCGGATACCCTTGCCAATCAGGCTCCAGCGGGGCCGCCCCGCGTCGCCTCGGGCGATTTCTGATTATCACTGTCTTTCGCATGCCGCGCTAAATGGGGCCGAGCGGTGTTGGCTCGCTTGGCGCGTGTGTGTGTGTTTCCGAGGGCGTTTCTCCTCGTCAAGGTTGAACTCGTGGCCAAAAGCGGCGCTGGCTGGTGGATGCATAGACGGCTAGGCAGCTGGAGCGCAGCCTGCGGGACGGTGGTGGGAGATTACAGTAGTACCTTGAGAACTGAGTTTAATTCGTTCTGTGACCGAGCTCGTAAGACAATCTGCTTGTATCTCAAACAGTTTTTTAAAATTTAAAATAATAACTCATTAAAATGATAATTTTAATCCGTTCCAGCCATTTTCTATCCAGAAAAGTCTGGTTTGGACACAGTTTAGCACTTGTTGCAGAACATACGCTAACGCTAACTGTCTGACATATCCTTATCGTCCACACTCGATGCTTCTCCATGCCTCACCTCCCAGTGGACAGTGGTTCTCTTCTTAAAGTTCTCAAACCACCCATGACGAGCCTTGAATGATTCCTCTAAAGCTGAACTTCCTGTTTCTTGGAGTTCGGAGCAGTCATAGATGTTGCAAACAGTCATAGATAGTGTTAGCGCCAACTAGCGCTGGTGACCCAAAGTACCACTGCTAACTAGGACTTACTGTAAGCTCCTATCCCCAACAAAAATATGGACCCGCAGACAGGCTTGTATCTCAAAAAACTCCTATGTTTGAGTTGCTTGTATGTCAAGGTACTACTGTATTTCGAAGGAACGGCCCGATAGCTTTAACATGCAGTAGTGACACACATTTGTGGAGTTAACTCTCCTGAGAAATCAAAAACAGGAGCGACAGGCAATCTTTCAACCCAACAACTTTCAGTAAATTAACCACGGCGGTTAATGAGTGACCAGGGCTGTTTGGACGGTGGAATACTCCACACGCCGAGTCACGCTGGCCCTGACGTTCCCTCCCTCTCAGCATTCTTCGCAGACTTTCCACGCCGTCCGTGCGATGATGAAGTGGGAAGTGGCTTTCACACGGCTCCCCGGAGGCCTTACTAAGAAACTATTAATCTGTGGCTCTCCATACCGCATTCAGATCTGCTCTCCCAGGCCACCGGCCGCCCTGAAGTAAAGGCCAGCCCAAGGCCCAGAGGACCGGACACTCTGTTATTATGAGCTGCGGCCAGACACCTCTGGGTTCCTAAGCACTTCCCTCGACAGTGACTGATGGCCAATTAACCAGTTGGAGAAGAGTATTGATCACTGGGAGAGCGGGAGGAACCTGGAAACATCTAATACACAACCGCTCCCACTGTACAAATTGAGCAACCAGGCAAGCGCGTCACAGAAATCTATCCATCCATCTCGAACGCTAACGTCCGGGAGCGCTACGATAGCGAAAGCAATCCGAATTCTGGAGAGGACGAGACGGATTCGAGGAGCCAAACCGCGGCAGCAAAGCGTCTCTGGCAGAGACATTAGCGTCCTCTACCCGGAGTGACTGGACACGGACCTCTACATGGAGGAGCAAGGTCGCGGTCTGGAGCCGAGAGGCGAGAGAACACACCTGCGACCGGGGTCGGGATTTGGTGAACTCGACAGATATGAAGGGGGGCGAGCGAGCGGGCGAGAGAGAGAGAGAACAAAGGAGGGAGAGCGAGAGAGCCAGAGAGAGAGAGAACATTCGATTAAATCCTCCAGGGAGAGATTCAGCTCAACAAGCTCATCCCGAGTTCTGATTGGTAGCCCGAGGATATACGAGCTCGCGCCCGCCGCTTGGCCGAGGCC
>OMPJ01017290.1:0-10322 GCA_900312935.1 Carapus acus
GGCGATGTGTGTGTTACTCTCCCGTTTTAATCCTCTCCATCCCCCCCTCCATCCCACTCCGGGGCCCTCTCACCGCGAGGCTGAGGCAGCGGCCGCACATGGTGCTCCGGAACTCTCCGAAGGATTGCTTGGCAGCGCTGGTGGTATAGAAGCCCTCCGCCAGCAGCATGATGCAGTAGAGGAAGAAGAAGGTGGCCAGGCCGTAGATGACATACTGGAAGTACTGGATTCTGTGGGAGAAAGGGAAACATGAAGGTGGAGGGCGAGTTCAGGAGGGTTGGGGCAAAGGTTAGGGTAAGGGAAGGGGTATGGGTATGTGTATGGGTAATGGTAGTGGTAGGGATGGGGATAAGGGTAGGGATAGGGGTAGGCATGAGGGTAGGGATAGGGATAAGGGTAGGGATAGGGGTAGGGAAAGGGATAAGGGATAGGTATAAGGGTAGGGACAGGGGTATGGGTAGGGATAGGGATAAGGGATAAGGATAGGGATAGGGATAGAGATAGGGGTAGGGTAGGGATCGGGATTGGGATAAGGGTAGGGGTAGGGGTAGGGATCAAGTCTTCCTGATTTGATCCAAGTGGCACGAACATGTAGGCGAGGGTGATGTAGTCCTGGAGGTTGCGTGCGAAGTAGGTCTCGATGATTCTCTCCGTCTCTGTGAGCGCCTGGTGCCCACATCCGCAGAAGAGGGCGATGCCCGAGAAGCACAGCAGGGTGGCGACCAGGGAGCAGTACGGCACCCCGCCCAGGCAGCGCATGCAGCAGTCGTAGCAACCTGCGCGTCAGCCGGATCACACACATACACACACACACTCGTGAGTCAACACACACGCATCGCACGCCGACGCCCGATGACACGTAGCAGAAAAAATGACACGGTACAAGCGGCAGAAAGAAACGCTTTGTTTCAGAGGGGTTGACACGAGTATTTTCATGCCAATGATCGCGGCGCCGCTCCAACCGCAGCTGCACGCGTTTTGTTCCACCCGCGTTCGCTAAAGCTGAGCATTCTTCCTGGCGGTCATGTGATTTTTGAAAGGACGCCAAGGGGCCAAGGGCGCGGGGACGTGGTTGCTTTTGACCCCGACTCACACCCCGACTCCATTCAAGGCCCCGGCGAGGGGAGTGTGTGAGAAAAGGGGGAGGATGGAGAGACAAAAAGTGAAAGAGAGAGGCGGCTTTTGTGACTGCCAAGACAACGGGCTTTGTCCCGCCGTATCGGGAGGGGGTTGGAGGGGTACAAGGGACAGCAATGTCAAGGCAAAAACAAAGGCCAGAGGCACCTCGATGCCAAACACACATTAAACCACCTCCAGATATGTACACAGAACCCCTATACTTCCCCGTGGGGTGCCGTCCGAACAAAGAAATGATAGTGGGGAGCCGTGCACGATGGGAAGTGGGGAGGGAAAATCTGTAAACAAACAATGCAATTGTGTGAATGTGTGCCATTACATGCATGCATGCTTGTACGGACACACACACACACACACAGTTACACACAACCACAATGGAAGTAGACAGACTGTGGTTGGTACCATTACAGTAAGCCCAGATGGTGGGAGGGACAAATAGATAACTCTTTATTTTGGACTGGCGGACGTGTTGGCTGAGGGTGGGTGTGTGTGTGTGTGCGCGCATGACAGAGAGATTATCTACCCTGGATTCTACAGCGCCGATGGCGCGGTGTGTGCAGAGGGAGCCAAAGTGGTTTGTTACAGGGCGTAACACAAATGGGAGACTAACCAAGTTTCACTTTCACTATTGAAAGACAGTAAATGAGAGGAAATCAGTGAAACATCTGGCTGGTACGCGCGCAGAGTCGCCAAAATAACCACCACGCATCAAATATAGAGTCTGTGATATGCTGAAAAAGTGGGTGTTTAAGCATCCGTGATGCTTTCAGCATCATGTGTCACTAATGAAGCCCAATTAGTGACACAGCTGGAGCAGTCTGAGCCAAAGCACCCACATGGTCGCACGCGGACAAAAGACTCAAATTTCTAAAGGAAAAACACTAAAAGCTTTGGTTTTTTGAAGAGTAAACGTGACAAACTCTGCCGTGAGAGTAGAAAAAATGAAGAAGAAGAAGAAGAAGGAGAAGCGCTGCCACCTCAAGCATGAAATAACCCCCCACTCCTCCTCCAGTAATATCTGAGGGACATCAGCCGGAGAGGCAGACTAAAGCTGGTGCAGAGAAAAAAAAAGAAGAAGAAAGGCGAAATTAACTTCTGTTGGCCTCTCACGGACCCGCGCCTATTTCTGTGCGCAATCATCTAAGAATCCAAACCCAAATGTGATAATGTGAAGTGTATTTTAGGCTAAAAATAAAAAATGGAGCGAGGCGGCTAGACGCTCTTACCCATGTCTTGGAGTGATGCGTTCAGGGACTCTCCGGCCGCTTGGTGCTGCTGCTCGCTCCTGGCCGCTCCGCAGCTGGTCCGCTGATGATATGCACCAGTGTGCGTGTGCGGCCCCCGTATATCAATCTCAACTCGCTTTCTGTTCCCCTCTCAACAATGGACAGAGCTGACCGACGGGCCGCGAGTGCGATCTTAAAGAAACAATGTCGCTTTTCAATGAACTACGCCGAGACGGAGGAATGATGAGCGATAATGAGGAGGCCCGCGGGGTTCCTCAACGCACCAACAATTCGACTCCAAACTTCACTGCTTGCTCGGGCGCCGCCGCCATTGTTGTTTTGAATCTTGAACCTAAACTTTTTGGGATGATTCGTTGCCTCTTCGCCCCCGCGGCTCCCCTCCTCCCCCTCCTTCTTCTCTGTCACCAAGGCCCCGCAGCAGCGACATTTTCAGCTCGGCCGCGATAAATAAAAAAGCGGCCGGGCGGCCCATGAGTCATGCAGATTGCCTTCGAGGAGACTTTGGGGACCGCGGCACCGGCCGGCGGAGGCGATAACCGGGCACCGCGATAAGCCTCATGTGGACGGGGATGGAGATCCACCGGCAAACACGAAAGATAACTGACCCCTAAAAAACAACTTTTGACAAAATGTCAACGTTTAGACAATGACTTGTGTCCTAGCGTTTACTTGTTTCAGCTATTTTCGCACATTCCCTCATAAATCCCAGCATGACCTGCGGGTCACATGACAGCCCGGCGCCATTTTTGGTTTAGATAAGTAGTTTGATAGTAGTTAGAATATAAATATTCCTATTTTTCGTGGTTACACATTACTATTTTTGCTGTCTCCATTGTAAACCACAGGTTAAGGGATGATGTGTTGTTTGTGCCAGCTACTCCCTCCGTGTCAGCCCATGCCGGCCCGCCATTTGTCGACTCTGACAGCAGTAAATATGAGAAAAAGCAGAAGCAGCTGAAAAACACCGCTGACTGACTCAAGCAGAGGAGAAAAAGGCGCCGTCCTCTTGATTCATCTCTCACCCACAGGGGCCTTTGACGGGTAGAAAAAAGTTTTTCCACTCGTGGCCAGCAGATGGCAGGCTTCCTCGCACAAAATCAGGAGCTGGCAGGCATGAGAAGAGATTTGTTCCCCCCTCACTCCACCATCATCCTCACCATTGGTACCAACTGCAAATACTCCCTACAAAAATGAGCCACCACTAGCAACTGAAGGACAAGCTCTTGAAAAATGCAACATTTCTTATCTGTCATTTGTCACAGGTTTATTTTTCTGGGTTTGTTTTTGATGGCTCACACAATGTTTTCCCTGCGCTTATTCCTGAGAGGGGATGTCTGTTTTCCCACTTCAATTTCACATATCAGATTCTAGCTGCTGAGCTTTCATCATCTGAGCTGCTATTGCACTTAATCTCATAATACACTCCTATTAGCGTATTCATCTGCGAACAGCAATCTCAGCAGTCGATGCCCGCTTGTGTGCCACAACACTTGCTCAGCAGAGTTCAGAAACACTAATCGCGATGTTGTACAGGGTGTACAACAAATGAGAAAAAAAAAGTAAGCGAAAAGGTCCTCCTCCATTTTGTCCCCAAACAGGTGGATTTCTCTCTAAGAGTTTGCTCTTTTTAAAGCCGCCTCGAGTAATTACGTGCTCACATTTGTAAAAGGTTAAGCGAAACATACTTCAGGTGTCACTTGACCCAGTTATGTATTACAGCACCGTCGCCTCTGTGTGAGAAGAGGCCTCACAAAAAGATCTGCTGACCTTTTGTGAGGATTTCTATTTTTTCCCCCCCTCGCTTTCTTTTGAAGATTGTGTGATTGCCGGCCAAACATCTGTCATCAAAACAACACGCCTGCCGAGTTTAGCCAGGGATGCTGGGTACAGTGGGTGTTTGTGCCTCTGGGTGCGATCCAAATCCGTGTGTGCGAGGATCAGATGACACGATAAAAGGCCGTGACTTGAGATGGCGGTGTGCCTTCCCTCCGCCGCCTCTCACCTGTCGGCGGCCCCTCTTTGTCGCCCTGCCCTGCCCTCCCCCGGCCTTCTCACAGCCGCGTCTCCAGGAATTTTCATCACCTCCCCGCTGGAGGAACATTAAACCCTATTGTGGGTCTAAATACTTTAGACTCCCCATCACTCAACCTGGGAAATCGGAGTAAGGGCCAATCAACTTAGCAGACCATTACCTCAGCGCCCACGGCTTGCTGTTTTCTCCTCGGCGAGGGGGTCAAGGTGAATAATCCCCAAAGATAATGACTATATTGCTGGCGTTTTTAGCAACGTTTGCTGTTCTGGTGCTCCATCTTATGCTTAGAAATAGAGTACTTATCACCTGGTGCCTGGATCAAATTACAGCCCCGTGCAGGAGGAGGAATCGGGGACTAGTCCCAGCAGGTACCGCCAAATATTTCCCTCCTTAGCTCACGTCAGAAAGAGACTCGCAGCCGGTCACTGAGAGATCAACGGCATCAACTTTATTACTACAGATTTTTGTGGTTCTGCTCCCGATCGAGCGTATGTGAATAATTCAGAAAATGCGGTAGTTAGGACATTCCGCACACATTCCGCACAGCATCTGATTCCCGGCACGTTTTCGTCCTTGACACTGTCCAAACAAAGACTTCCTCGCGCCGTTTGCTCTGCTCTGTTTAATCCGAGTAATATTTCTCCCTGAGCGGGATCTCGTTCTCCTCCCCGACTCCGCTCTTAGTCTGTTCTGGACGTCTCCTCCTCTGTTTCAGGTGGAAAACAGCTGTCAGCACAAACAAACAGATGGACGCCAGCAGCATGCCCAAGCCCGCTAATAGTGTCAGCTGAGCAGATCTGGTGGACCCCTCCTCCACCTCGCAGATGGGAGCTTCCGAGGGGGTCTGTGCCAGTGAGTATGGCAGAGACCGGGGTGCCCTGTCCAGGTGGCAGGGCTCCACAGTCTCATTGACCAACAGATTAACCCAGACGGTGGTATGAAGCGGCGCTGGTTTCCCTCCATCGCTGACCACGACAAACAGGTGATGCATTCCGATGTGCTCCTGCTTCAGACGTTGGGACACCGTGATGTTCCCCGAGCGCGAGTCCACTCGGAACGGGCTGCCATGGCGGCGCGGCTCCTGCGCCGCGACCTTGTAGGTAATCTCCGAGTTCAGCCCCGAGTCTGCGTCGGTGGCGTGGACTTTTGTTATCATGGTGCCCGTGACGGTGGCGGGGGACACGATGAGGCAGGAGCGGTTGCTGTCGGGGAGAATCACTTGAGGCTGGTTGTCGTTGACGTCCTCCACGAATATCGTCACCCGAGAGGTGGAGGTCAAGGCGAAGGGGTGGCCGTTATCGCTGGCTAGCAGGTAGAGCTCGTAGCGGTCCTGCACCTCTCGGTCTAGGCTGGCGGTGCTGCGCAGAGTCCCCTTGGAGTTGTCCACAACAAAAGACGCGCTGCTGTTTACAAGGCTCAACCCGACCTCCCCGTTCTGCCCTTCGTCCGGGTCCGTCACGCCTATCCGACCCACCGGGGTGAGCGGGGGAACGTCCTCCGGGACGAAAAAAACAAAATGCCGGTTTACAAAAACAGGCGCGTTGTCATTCTGGTCCAGAACGCGTACCGACACCGTGGCAACCGACTCCAGCGGAGGGGAGCCGGCGTCTCGGGCCAACACGGTAAATCTGTGCACGGCCTGCTGCTCCCTGTCCAGAGCGGCGGACACAGACAGCAGACCTGTCGTCCGGTCCAGCTCAAAGATGGAGGACACGTGCTCGCCCAGGCTGTAACTCACCCTGCCATTGTCCCCGTGGTCCATATCAAAAGCGGACACCTGCAGCAGAGGCACCCCGGCCTGGTTGTTCTCCCTCACCTCCACCTCGTAGTGAGCCTGGAGAAAGCGAGGGGCGTTGTCGTTGACATCTTGCACCAGCACCCTAATCAGCAGCTTGGCGGACGTGATCGGCGGTCCATCAGCTGATTGCCTCTTGGCCGCCACGTAAAACTGATATTCGCTTTTGGTCTCGTAGTCTAGTGGCTTTGATGTGGAGAGCAGATACTTCTCGCCTTGCCGGCTGAGAATAAAAGGCTCATCACTGTCAATGCGGAGCGACGTGCCTTCAGTGTGGCTGTCGCCCTGCAGCTGTAAAACCGCCAGGCCCGTCGGCGGCTGGTTCTCCGGTAACGCCATCGTCTGGTTTTGATGGTCGGCTATGAACCCGATCTTTATGGCCGGGGCCCGATTGGTCGCGGGGAGAACAGATACGGTTACCTGCGTCTCGGCAGGAGGACAGTGATTGCCGTTGGCTAACACTTTGAGCTGTAGCTCTTCACCTCTGTCGCCTTTGAGGTCCTGTTTTAGTCTGATCTGCCCCGTACGGCTGTCCAGACTGAATAGCGCTCTGGCCCGGCTTGAAACTTTAGAACTCAGGGCGTACTCGATGGCCGCGTTTGAACCCAAGTCGGGGTCCGTGGCGCTGACATGAGCCACCACAGTGTCCTTGGCCGAGCCCCCCGGGATGGTGACGCTCTGCGGCCCCTCGGACGTAAACCTGGGACAGTTGTCGTTTACGTCCGTCACCGTGACGACAATGGTCGCCGTCGCGCTCAAAGGGTCCTCGCCGCCGTCGGCGGCCACCAGTTCCATCCCGTACCGGTCCTGGCTCTCCCTGTCCAAGGCGGCTTGGACGACGAGCGAGACGACGGGCCCGCTCTCCACTTTTAATTCGAAAGCCCCGTCGGAACCTTCCAGGCGGTACCGCAACTGTGCGTTACGACCGGCGTCGCTGTCTCGAGCCAGGTCGTCCAACAAGAAACTAGTCCCCACGGTCACATCCTCTGGCACCCTGAGGTGTATTTGGCTGTTTTCAAAGTGCGGCGCGTTGTCATTGATGTCCTCTACGATCACAGGGAACTGTATTATGTCTCCTGCGGGCCCCACGAGGGCGTTGAGTAGCATAATGCATTCTTCGGCTTTTGTGTCTTCAGGGCAAAGGGCCTCGCGGTCCATCCTTTGTTCGGTGATGTAGAAATTCCCCGTGTTTTTGTCCATCCACAGGTACTCTTGGCTGAGGAGCAGGTACGGAGGCTGAAAATATTCAGCCAGCGTCCCGGCCAGCGTGCCGGCCTCCTGCTCCTCCGGGACGGAGAAGCGAATAGAGGCGCACAGGATCTGCCTCAGGTGGACCAAAAGCAGAAGGTCCTGATGAGCGGAAAGGGAAAAAAAATCAATTAGGAGGGAATTCGATGATTATTCTTGGCTGCTTAGCGCCGAGTTTTAGTGATGACTTAGCGGTATTTTGCTGCACTTGTGCCTCTCAAAGATTGGAAACGTTCCCGGGGAGTGATAAGGTTTAAACTTCACGCCTCATTGGGCCGTTATAGAGGCTGAGACTGTACACGGGAAGTAATACGATGCCCCTCGTCTCTCCTCAACCAACTGCTCCGACCCAGACAGGGCACAAAACAGAAAAATGTGTTAATCCACAGAGGAGCCGCCACATTTGCATCTATTCATCCGGTTCCATAATCCCCCCAGACCCTCTCCTCCTCCGCTCCCTCTCGCTCTATAAGGAGAGTTTCCGAGCGTTGTATTTAATTTTAGCTGACCATTAATTGGAATTATGACCCGGCTGCTCGTTAACATTTCACTGTTGCCTTAGGTGCTTCTACAACACATTTAATATATTTTGATCTGGCGCTCTGAAAGGACACCGGAGTGAAATTCACCTCTTTCCTAAAGGCAGTTTGATGTTCTTTTTTTTTTTTCTGGCTTTTTTTTTCTCTTCTCTCTTTAATCTTCTGCAATTCTCTGTCATAGTTAAATCAGGCCTACCTGCAGGAGCCCGGTCCACTTCATATTCTCAGGCGTCCCATGGCCCGTCGGCTGCACGCATGTCAACAAATTCCAGCCGCGGCGAGCGACTGCCGAGGACGCAGCCAGGAACTCGGATACCTGCACAGCTGAAGGCATTCTTCGCTCCAAGCCCCGCCCACCACGCTCACCTAGCACGCTAACGTGACACAGAGGAAAATCAGAACAGGTTCACCCGCATGAACACAAACACATAGCGTGAGTAGCCGGTGTGTCGCCGGGGTTTGGTGCGGCATAGTGAACTCAGGACAGGTTATGTGAGGGAGAGGAGGAGGGTTGGCACAGGGTGAGGAATGCGTTGTATTGTTAAGACACTTAAGTGCCAGAAATCACTTTGTTTGTCTGTTTGTTCCTATCACGCCCAACGACATTAAAGTCCTAAGTGTCCCCTCTACTATTACCCACAGTTTGTAAACCTTTGGAGGACATAAAAAGTGTGAAAATCGTTGATCAAATCAATAGCATAAACTATCCTCCCATTGATTTCACATTCACAATTATTGCCCTATCCACACACACACGCGCACACACCCACACACACACACCATAAATTGCTTGGATTGATTCTTCTATTGCCCAGAGTCCCCCACGTAGAAGTTTTCTTCTGGAGAACTCGCGCCCTCTGTAGGCAGGGCGCGGTACTGCAAGCAACACCGCATCCGAGTCGGCGCAGACCGGAGTGGCGATTACATTTAATTAAAACCTACTCTACCCCGAATTAGTTATTGATCAAAACGATAAATATCGTCAAGCACAGGAAACAGATCGATGCGCGGTTTTGGGCAGCGGACACAGAGTATCAATTTAATCATCGCTCTTAAGAAGACTTTAAGGTTCCGCTAATTCTGGTGAGATTAATGGAGATAAACGATCAGTGCCGCTGTCTGCGTTTCTCTCTCTGTCCTTCCTACTCTCGCCTCCCTAGAAAGCATCGGGAGCGGTGGTGATGGAGGGAGGGGGAGCTTTTAGAGGGGTTGCATAAGAGCTTTATTTGTTTCTTTTCCCATGACGTGATGCGGGGGCGCTCGGCTTTCCTGTGTTTTCGGGAACTTTCCGTCGCTCCGCGGCGCTACTGGCCGCCGCTCCCCGCTGCCGGGGTGGGCGGGGAAGCGCCCTTATAATAAAAGCAGCGGGCTGCTAGTCACGTCAAAAACCTCTCAGAATTCACTCACACACACACCCACACACTCACTGAGACTTTCTCTCCCTCTCTCTCTCCCTCACATACACACACACACACACAGTCTGCAACTTTGGAGTGTACTTCTATTCCCAGCATGTCTTCAGAAATAATCACAGGTGAGTCCGCCTGCCGGCTTTAATATTCGACTTTTGGAGAAAGCTGAGAGTGAGTTTTAATCCCTTTAAGATTTCGGTCTGTCTTGCTTCTTTGCAAGAAGTTGATGCTGCCTTGCTCTTCCAGGCTTCTGGAGACCAGCTGTGTCAATGTGTGGCTATTTTGTTTCCAATCACTTCTCCAACCGCCAAGAATTACTACTATTGCTTCCATTAAGAATACAAATACAAATTCTTATTATGATTTGATCACCATTATGCTACTCACACCTTCATGCTAATACTGCAGTGATGGGGTCCCCTAGTCGTGAGCGTGCCCCCATGAATCCCCGAGTCCGTGTCGTCCCTTTGTTTACTCCTCCTACAGGGGATCATAAAGCACATTTCTGCCTCATCCAGGCTGAAGCACCTCTTAGAAAATAAAGCCCGCGCTACATTTAGGCTGGCGTACGCGCCGTTGCATCTGTGGCTTTATGATTTATGAAACGTTGCCCGCCAGCCATCACAAAACATCGAATTAGAAATAATACCCAGGATTGAAAGGGTATATTTTTTGTAGCGGCGAGGCTTTACAGGTTATTAGACTTGCGTGCCTCCTGGCTGCCCGCATTCATTTCCACACATTCGCTTATTTTATATGAGAGGTGTAGATCTCGGCTAACAGATTTGCTTGGTGTTTTTGTCCAGCCCGGAGATATTTGCATCTTTTTTTCCCCCCTTCCTCTTCTTCTTTTTGCCAAGTGAAACTATCCAAAAGTGTTTTGATTCATATCCTCCACGCCATCACAAGCCC
>OMPJ01017294.1:0-12913 GCA_900312935.1 Carapus acus
AAGGGATGAGGAATGCTGCGGCTCCCCGGGACACACTCCATTTCCAGGCCTCCGCTCACCCCGTGGGACGGCCTGCCATCTAACCACCCACCCACCCACACACACACACACACACACACACACACACACACACATACACGCCCACGCATGCGAATGCTGCACAGGTTGAGTGGGTTAAAGGCAGGGCGGGCGCTTGGCGTAAACTGTGACCCCCTGCATGAGCGCTCCTGTGTTGCCTGTGTGTTTGATGGGGACTTTAGGGGTCAGCTGGTCTTGACCCTCTGCTCTCCCCGGAGGTCCGCCTGACCACGAAGGGGCGGAGTTACACGCCACAACTGTCAGTCCAATCACGCGGACGCCGGTTGTCCAGCGGGAGGCAGAAATGTCTTGACGGTGCTACAAGGAGAAAATCTGAGATGGGATTTGATTTAAGTCCGACGCATCTCCTTTCACGCAGCACAGAAACGGACTGACGTTTTGGAAAGTTTCAGCTTGTGTATGAGCTTCAACACCACGCAAGTTGTGATGCTAAGGTAAACATGTTGTATTAACCGGGTTATGGTGCAAGTCAGTGTGTAGCGTTCATGGGCAGCCGGGCAGCTTCGCACTCGAGGCCCTCAGGCCCGCTGCTGTGTTTACACTGTGGCTTCACACAACCAGGAACAGATGGAGTGCGAGATGAAAGGAAAGGAAGTATGAAGTATGACTAAGGTTATAATGATAGAGAGCAAATGCTGCCCACCCTTTCTCTCTCTGCCTCTGTTTCTTTCCCTCCATCCCTCCCTGTACTTCACCCTCTCTTGCCTCCTCTCTCCAACTCAAAACCTCTTCCTCTCTCTCTCCACTTTTCTCTCTCTTCCCCCTTCTGTTTTCTTTCTTTTCCTCACTTGCCTCGCTTTTTTCTATATCCCTCTCTTTATCTTTCCTTTTCCATATCTCTCTATCCCTCACCCTTTTACACTCTCTTCCTTTGTCTCTCACCTTCCCTCTCTACTCCTCCCCCCTGCACCCCCCACTCCCTCTCTGTTTCCCATTTTGCTGTTTGGTTTGGTTTTCCGCTCCTGAGAGGTTCTGCTTATTTACACTCAGACCAGATTCACACTGGATCAATCTGCACACAGCACCACAGAAGAATAACTCCCCTCCAGCAGTTATTGTTCCGTGTTGTGGAGACACACACACACACACGCGCACATACGCACACACTGACAGTATGGGAAAGAGAGGGAGAAGAAAAAGGCTGCAAGGGAGACGGAAGTCCTAAGTGGGCGAGCAGCGGGCCGGTAGAGGAGCCAGACTAATATCAAGCTCATTGCGGCGTTGTGCAGCTGCTATCGACCCACCATAATATATGTTTAGCTGATCCTGTTCTCAACTCCTCTCAGTAAACAGGCTGCAGTCGATACTGTCACAGCACGTTTGACTAACACCTCCACGCCAGCGCCTCCAAGACGACGCCTTTTCGACTCGTGCTGCATGTCAAACCCGCGCCAGCCGGAGCGCGACTCGCCTCCACGCCAGCCAAACGGCACATTTAGAAACACACACGATAAGCTGCAGCCCAATGGCGGTGACGCCGGCGATGCTAATGGGCAACCAAGTCCCAAAATGTCATGTAACTGTGTTGTTTGTGTGTATGGGGTGTGTGTGTGGGTGTGTGTGGTTGTCGTCTACCAGTGCCGACCCCCCCGTGTGCACCTGCTGCTGGTGGGGTTCATTATGGATTTCTCTAATGGCTTTTAGAGTTTTAATAGCCGGGTTTTGCATGGAGCCAGTAATGAATCACTAGATGTCGTCCCCGTGCCTAATGAGAGAGCCCGGCTCAGTGTGTTTCCACTCGCGCACATACACACACACACAAACACACACAGACACACACGCAAGGCGGGCTCGGGCATGCCAACTGCCGCCTCTTATTTATTCATACGCGCATATTTGTTTGCATGATGGATTATTTGTGCAACTGTCTGTCACACACACTTGTGGAGTTGTGTTGAGCGGGTAAATCCGTTATTTTGGCAGCTTTTTTTTTTTCACGAGAAGTGATATATTTGGGTTGTGCCTGTTTTCATCTTCAAGGAGAATATCATAAACTTTTTAATGCTAAATAGAAGCTACACACGGCATGAAGGAGGCCCGGCGACTACATGCATGGTTTGTGAGTGTGTGCAGGGGGGTGTGAGGGGTGGTGGTGTAGCGGTTTCACACACCTGTGGTCCTAATGAGGCTCGCTGCTCTGACATCCATCATCACCGCTAACCGGCTTGCTCGCTCTGCTTCCTGTTTCGTTCCAGACAGAAGGACGTAAAAAGTGCTGAAGTGTCAAAAAACTCCTTTGACGTCTGTGCAGAAAAAGCTCGGAATGACGTGTTTGAGCGCATTCCGTCGCAGCGCGTGTGTGTGTGGGGTCGTGTCGGTTGGTCGAGATAGAATAAAAAGAGGAGTCAGGGTCTGAATCGATGTGACCTCTGGGTAACAGGTGATCAATCACGCGGGAACACGTCTAAACTGGCTCTGGGTGGCAGCTGACGGCATATATTAGCATTAGTATCGCTCACCGTGTTTCCCAAACGTCGCCACCAACACCGCAGCTTTGCCCGGCGTGTTACTTTTTACTTCTGAGGAGCTGAACAAGGAGCAAAGAGTTTGTTCGTCTGGCAAGTCTCTTTTTTTTTTATCCCCCTCTCTTTTGTGATGAATCGCTGTCGTGTTGGCGGCGTTGTTGTCTCTGGGCCGATGAAATGAGCCGGTTCGATATTTTCACTCAGTCTCTTGCACGGCAGTAGACAGCTGTCTGTTGTCACAAATTGACTGCAGGTTGCTGATGTAATGAAAGTGCGCTTGTGTTACCCCCACCACACACACACACACCTACACACACACACCCCTTTCTCCTCCCGAGAAGGGTGAGGACGGTGGGCAAAGGTTAGATGAGGCGCCGATGAGACGCAATATGAAATGTGGCTGATTTGGACGCACAACGAGTGCAATGATGAAACATGTCACGCCAGGTTTTGTGCTCAATATTGTATATTCTCTCTCAACAATCGAGGCAAAGAATCAGGGAGAACTAAGTTACAGGTGGATTTTGACATTCTGAGGTGAAAATATGTTCCATGCTGCACCAGCGGTTGTTGATTGTTGAGAGGAGTATTGTTTTTAATGCAATATTATTTTGTTCTTCTGCGTGAGCTCCTCAGGGGAACTGTATCTCTGTATCTGAGTCAACCTCACCATTTGGGTGAGCGATAGGGTTAAGATTAGGGTTAGATGCCTGGGCGTTAGTCAAGACCTCGACATTGCTCCTAAGGGAGCTTGCAATTGAACCAACAACCTGAGTAAGTTAAGGTCCACCCTGACCTCTGCATTCTTATCATATCCTTTTCTTCCGATTGTAAATGGTCCTGACGCTTCGCACTCTCTGGAAGGTCCCTCTAGTGCGTGTGGCAAATGTGTTTAAAGATTTCACATTTGCATTGAAATCCAACTCTATGCATTTGAAAATGAGGAATTCCTGCCCGGGAATTCAGACTAACGCGGTGCCACTGTCATCTTCAAGGTGACACACCTCCTCCTACATAATGCATCACCTCGCTCGCCGCTCACACTTTGCCAACAATCCCTCCCCATAAACACCGTCCATATACTATTCTAATGTACTGCGGTGGCCGAAGAGAATGAGGTTTCCGGCAAAGCGCTCGCTGGTCCGAGCTGGACCGTCGCCTTGGGTGAGTCCAGCACATGCACTTTGTCACAAGAGTTTTCGAATCAATCAGCGCGTCTGAGTTATTCACAGGCCAACATCAAAAAGGCATTACTTATCTGGGGCTTTTAATTTCCAATCCATCTGTCAAGTCGGCTGAAATATGGAATCTCATTACTTTGAACAAGTGGGGAGGGGAACAACATAAATCATTTTATTTTCATCTTGCACTTGACAGAGTCTGTTTAGAAGTGGACAAGAGAGGAATGGCCAAGAAAGTGAGAGTCGGAGAGCCAAAGTGACAATCAGGGAAACAAACACACACGCAGAGGGAGGGAGACAGGCTGAGATACACAATACTCTACTTTTAATTTCATTTTTAGATTTATTGAATTTTTTCCTTAACCTGTGATTTACACTTCATCAGATTTTAATTCATTGATTCTTGCAGAAATTGTGTTTTCAAAGCCAAATACTGTAGCTGTAGGCTGCTCCCCCAAGGGCACACAGGGGGCAGTTCAGGGTTCAGCGTTCGCTCTGGAGGGGCCGCAGGCAAATCAGGAACGTTTGTGGTTCCTGTTTGACGGCTGAACCACGCTGCCCCACAATAAGTAATTGAATTCCTTTTTTGTTATTTCCCTCAGAATAAAATTGAACACCTGGTGTGAACATGTGTCGACCAAGACCCAATTCTGATTTGTGACGATTAAGAATAAATCTGACATATTTAGTCCCACAAATGTGCTAAATCTTACTCGATGAAACATACGAGTTCTGGGTCTAGTTGTGCTTTTGAAGAACGCATACCTGTCTCTGGAGAAAAACAATGGAGTAAAGAAACAGCATGCATCACTATTTATCCAGATGTTCACATGATTAACTGGGCCCGTGTCGGGCCCACTAATTATTCATGCCACTGTGGGAGGGATTGAGACACAAATTGAGTGTAGTGCCCCTTTAAATCCATCACTGTACCACAGTCTAATAATTCATGTCCATTACAGATCTTCTAAATTATTCATTTGCCCAGATAATGAAAATATGCTAATTAGAGAGTCGCTATTGAGAAAGAACACATACCCACTCCTCAACCATCATAATTACGATAAGTAATTATTTAAGCATTACTTTGTGAAGTTGAATTATTAGGGCCTGTCAGCGCGCGGTGAGGGATGGCAGCCGCCGATTGTGTCGAACATTTCTGATGACTCACTTTGGGAAACGCGGCCCTGACAGCTTTACGAGCGGAATCCAGCAAAAGTGATTGACTCCGCCGCCAAACGTGAAACGCAGGCCGGCGCGGCGCGCGATGAAGTTGATGTATTTTGGCAATTAGGCCGCGACTACAGTAAGTGGCAGTAAGGGGGAAGCGTGTGTGAATGCGTGGCTCCCGACAGCGCTGATTAGAATTACGCTTTTAGTTGCGTGGAAACTTTGTGCCGCGCGTTAGCTCCCTATGAGAGCGTTTCCCATGATAGAGACGTGAGCATGCCTGGATAAATGCTCCTCCCCAGCCCATAATCCAGCCAGAGCTCATAGCCACGGCTTAGTTAGATTTCTGCTCGTTTTCACCGGGAGAAGGTGTAAATGTGACGTTTCAAAACACGACTTATCGCCTTATTTCAGCTCCTCCTGCCCTCCTCTTCCTTGACCGTTTTTTATTCTACCTTACACACATTGCGTCCAGATTTCAGCGCCGGCCCCGCTTAGCTGTTTCTGATTAAGCGGAGGAAATCCCCCTCTCCTACCTCTCTCTCTTTCCCTCACATCACTCTCCCTCTTGGAATCCATAGCTCCCCAACTACGTTCTATCTATTTCTCTCACTCTCTCCCTCCCTTGTTCTCGCTGGCTCCTCTCTCTCCCCCTCTTTTTCCATCTCCCTGTCTCTCACTCTTTCCCCCTTACCCCCTCTATGCTGCTCTTCCCCCTCTTCCCTCCCTACCTCCTCTCTCTCACACCCAATCTTTCCTCCCCCCTATTCCTCTCTCTCCTCCTTTCTGTCCCTTTGCGTGCTCTCTCCTTTCCTCCTACTTTCTTCCTCTATCACCCTCCTACGGCAGCAGATTCATTCCCGTTCAGATTGTGAAAGTTTATCAACAGTTTGTGGTCAATCCCTTCCTTCCTCCTTGGGCTCCCTCACGCCCTCCCCTGCTCCGACGAGAAAGTGGAGCTCTGTGAGGGAAAATGGTGGAATTCATCCCACCCTGTGTGCGTGATAAGCCCGGGCGGAAGGCGTCCCCCCTCAGATTACACCCTGGGGATCCTCCCCTGCTGGTCTCCCTTTCACCACCTTTTTCTGTGCCCAGTTGTGGTCAAACAGGAAACAGGAAGTCAGGAGGTGGCCCAACCATCACTGCTGGGGCATGACAAGTGATGGAGAGCATCAGGAGCCCATGTCTACCAGTGTGTGTGAGCCAATGGAGACTCCTAGTTTCACTCCGTTTCATTTCTTTTTAGGTCCCTACCATTTCACTCTTTCTCTCTCCGTTTGTCATACACACACACACACACACACACACAATTGCTTTTGATAAAACAGGCATTCACTGTCGTAAATGCACGTGGTCTCGGTGTCCAGACTGGGCGATATAAAATCCAGCCCTGGAACATGAGCCAGATTACGATAAAGCACATTAGCGCCGGGCTGATGGGGACCTGCAGCCCGCCGAGCCTCGGCAGCAGAGGAGATTGTGCTGACTAATGTCTCTCTCGGCGTGCCGCTCTGGTGCCAGAGCTGATGTAACTCTGCCAGGAAGCAGCCTGTTCGCAGACATTTGAGTCGCAGCGCTCGCCAGCCCCGCCTGAGTCACTGGAGTCTGTTTGTTTGTTGTCTTTTGATTTTCTTTTTTCTTTTTTTCTTATAGGGCAGATTACTCGCCGCAGGAGAGAGCAGATTCCTGGTAGTAGTCGATGATGTCATTCCTTTTCAGTGTGCTGCAAACAGCGCTCTGTAATTTAGTTCCCTCTGTGGGATGTGGCGAAGTTTTGGCAGGAAGGGGAACCCAGGCTGTCTCGTCCAATCACGCCTCAGAACATCAGAGAATATCCCTCATAACCTCCTGACACGTAACAAGATCCATAGCTGCGTGACATATTTTTATTTGTTTGCCCACCGCCATCATTTTCATTCTGGCCCCTCCTTCCGCCGTCCCATCCTTTTTTCACGGTACTCTGCTTAACAATGGCGACCTGCTCTGACCCCGGCGCCGCCTCGAGTGTCTTCCTGTGAGGAGCTAATGGCCGCCGGGCCTCATCTCTCTATTGACCCGCAGCCCACAGCGAGGTGAGTTATGGCACCTGAGCAGCGGCCTAATGCGCTGGGTCTCGACACGGAGACATCCGTCCAGAAGCGCCACCCGCGTCCAGGCAGACTAACGACACCGGCCACAGCCAATGACAGACGATGACAGAAAGACGGACGGGTGGGGAGAGAGGAACAGAGAGGGGAGAGAGAGAGAGGGAGGGAGAGAGAGGGAGAGAGCTCATTAGGAAGATGACCCGGAGATTGTGTAGGGAAGACAAGTAGGAAGACGGGGGTTCATTTCTCAAGTGTGTGTGTGTGTGTGTGTGTGTGTGTCCGTCTCCGTCTTCATCCCATTGATCAGTTGACAGATTGGGGCTCCGATGTGGGGCGTGATGGTGAATCCTGGCGCGTCTTGTGATTCACAGTTTGTTTGTGCCACATAGACCGGACCGCTGCCATCTAAGAACAAAGGTCGCTGAGGGTCAAAATCCAAACACGGTCGCTGGATTTCGCAGGAAGTAAATGAGATTTTTCATGAGGAATTTACAGAGCAAACAGGGTTTTAAAATGTGTGTGTGTGTCTGTGCATGTGTGCGTGTTTGTGTGAGATGCAGATGCCTTCTCTACCTTGATCTCATTCTGTGTGGAGACAGATTCCCCATGAGGTTTCACACACACACACACACACACACAAACACACACACATCTCCCTCCCTCTCTCCCCCTCCTCCTCTCCTGGTCAGTGACTGGCAGACATGCAATGACCCAGGTGTGTGTGTGGGTCACACTGATCCTCTCCTCTCTCCCTCTCCGTTCCCACTCGCTCCGTGCATTCCTTCCCGCCCTCCATGTCCGCCGCTTGCCGCCTCGCTCTCCGGATCCACATTCCTGCCCATCAAGAGCTGCCGACGTTCCGTCCAGCCTCACACGGCTCCGGTTACACCGGTCAGGAGAAACCCATGTGAACGTCCCTCTCTCTCCCTCCCTCGCTCCCTAATCATTCATCTCTTCCTCTACTTTTCCAGACTTGTCACTCTGTACGCATATGAGTGTGTGTTGTTGTAACCCTTTGCTTATCTCCTATTTGCTGGTGTGTGCGTGCCATTCTCACGTTCACGCTCACTGTTCTCTTGCCCCCTCGTGTGTGTAGCTTTTCTGTTTCAGAGTTCATAGTTTGTGGAAGACAAATCAATAAATATTTGTATGAATTATTTTTTTACACAGCTTGTGACCAGCATATTTTATAAATCCTACAGTATGCCTGTTGATGTTAAAGGACTACTTGAACCACTGGTATGTTATGGCTGGTGTAGGAATAGGAGCCACTGCGGGGAGAGAGGAGCCTTTCCACGGCCTTTCTTTTCTTCAAATATTGTGCCACTAAAAAATGAATAAATAAGTAAATATTGTGTTGCTCTCAGAAGGTCTAAGTGTGTATATGCTGCGTGTTGCGTGGTCGGCCCCTAAGCGTATTGATTTATGGAGATCATCTCCAAATCAATAGAAAAGCTGTCGTACACTGAGCCAACGTTTCAGTTTATCTACAGTAAGACATTGTCCCTCGAGTGCTGTGTGGAAATACTTCCTCTGATGCCGCTTTGGTTCGCAGCAAACGCCCCAAATGGAAATATACTCTTGCTTTTCTGCTCTGTTCCTGCTTGTTGAAATCATTATATACGATCTGAGTGCCGAATTTGTCACCGATCTGCAAAGCGTCCCATGTCCATGTTTTTTGGGAGGTTTGTGGCAAGGAAGTTGCAGCACTTGTTGACAAATTGGTGTGTGAGATTGTGCGAGGTGCTGACCCTTAACTGAGGTACAGGAGATGCGATGAAATTCCGTCTGGATCAATGAAGCATCTCAATATCTGATCAAAATAAATGACCAGATGAAAATATCTAGTTCTTCCTTTCATTCTTCCTCTGTACAATTTTTTTTCCTTTCGTGCATATTTTTTCCTTCTGTCCCTAGTTTTTCCTTGGAGCTGCACCTGAATTTATTCATTGATACAGTTTTCTTTAGGGTGGCAAAGTATGAATTTCATTGTACAGGGAAATTTGCCCTTTACTGACTACGTGACGATAAAGCTTTCAATCCTTGAATCCTTGTGTAACTATTTTTGTAACTGTGTGACAAAAGCCTAGCCCCCTTTATTTAATGAAGTTGAAATCAATCCTGCAATTATTTTTCATCCATCCAATGAGGTGGGAAATTCAAACGAAACTTTCCCACCCCGTCATTTTGAATCGGAGCATCCTCGGTGGGAGGCGGCGTCTTGTTTTATGCATCGCCAGAGTCGAGTTGACGGCAGCCACGGCAAACTTTCATCCAACTTCCACTTCTTTCTTATTCCAATCTTTTCCAATATTACAGCTTCGCACTGCGTCCCGTCGCCGGGGGCGATATTAGCGACTGTCTGACAGACGGTATTAGACAAGAAAGCTAGAATCTGATTTCTTGGTCCCCATGAGTGTTCACTTTACTAAAATTCTCATTACCAGAGGGAGATGAGGGATACAAAAGTCTCATTTTTCAGAGGTTTGGTAGTGCAGGTACCCAGGCCTTCTATCTTTATATTCTGTATTTCAGATGCAATCTCCTCCACACCCTGTTTTCTTGGTTATGAAGTAACCCCCTGCCAAATACGCCGGCTGCTCTCCCCCGGCTAATCTCACATCATCACATCAGGCCTGTAGTATTGATTTCTGGGGAAAGTAGTCCTAAATTGCTCTTCCTTTGTCAATCTGAGGCTTGTTACCAGGCAACAGGATGACCCAACTCTCTTAAGACCTCCCCACGCCTCCTCGCCTTCCCCTAAAAACATGTACACACGTACACACACACACACACAAAGTAACCCACATACTCACTTACTGCCTTGACACTTTGCCAAAAATGCAATCTGAGAATACCTTTCTTCTTACTAACGCCAGATAAGGAGCAGCAGTGGCAGCAAATACAGTTTTCAGCGCACAGACGCCCGACCTGGCGACAGAAAGTGGAGCTGTGATTTGGTGGCCGAGGCATGAAGTGATTCTAATTGGAATGTCTTTGCGACGCGTTTGGTCGGATGGCGATTGATTAAAATTCGTGGGGGCGGCCGTGTGGCATTTTTGATGAATGCCGGAAATAATGGGCGATTTAGATTTGGAAACAGTGTCGCAATAATGTAATGTGTGTGTGTTATAATGTTATAGGACGAGGGAAAGTGGTGCTCCAGGCCATTTGGTTAAATATTGTGTTTGACATTAAAAATGATGACTGTCAAATCAAATTCAGATATGGACTTCCAGCCGAGCTGAAATTGTTCAGGGCTTTTTTTTTTTTTTTTTTTTTTTGATAGATTGGCCAAATATTCAAATATAATTATTCAAATACAATCCGTCACATTAATCACTCGGGGACGACGTCCCCTATTCTCCACTCCCCCTCCTCATTTGTCACTGTTCAAACCCCTCAATCTAAATTGGGAAGTTGTCTGAGTCATTTCTGTCTAATTCTCATATTCAGGTTGAAATGGTGCAAATGCGTGCGAGCACACAGAAACGGACGCACACACAGACACACACACACACACACACACATGCATGCACACAAGCACACGGCCTCGGAGGGGTGGAACAGCGATGGTAGCTGGAGGATTAAATTGTGGACCACCTGCTTCTGTCACCTGGGACATATTTTACATGATTGAGCCAAATGCTGGAGATTGGACACACATGACAACATTCTGGGAACTCGGTCGGATAAAGAATGTGCATTTTTTGGCCGAGATTGCACGTCTGTTCATACGCACTCTCTCTAGCTATCTCTCTCTCTCTCGCTCTCTATCCCTCCCTTCCCTCAGCCCATCCTGACTCTTACAGCCAATAACTTATTCCAAACAAACCGGTGAAGGGATGGATCAGGACTGAGGTTTTAATGAGAGAGACAGAAAGAGGTCGGAAATGAAACACTGGCTGATAGAACAAACTACTGTAAGAAGCAAATCTAAATTAGGGGTGTGAGAGGATGTCACACAGCCTTGTGTTTTTTTGGTGTGGGCCACACTGGGGTTTGGGCAGGGCTGCAGCAGAGGAGGAAGAAGAGGAGGGAACAATCTGTTGTCCCTCAGAATTTGTATCTCATTACTGATCCACATCATAATTTTTTTAGATTTCATACTCTCTCTCACACACACACACACACACAGACAGGCCAATTATGTGTTATACTGTGGGGGAACGTGTCCGCCGGCGATGGATAGATGTTTGTGAGACAGTGACGAGGTGGCCAGGAGTCTCTAGCATGGCCCATACGTTTTATTTGCATCTGAAATTCACCATTTGAATTTTCCCCACACTTTAAAGAATGATATAAATATGCATTTCTCATACACACACACACACACACACACATTTTGCTTTAGGCTCCTGCCACACTGGGCTCCGTCTCCCCACTGCTGCCCATATTCACAAAAAGAAATCCCTCGCCATCACATCTCTCCACTGATGAAATTGGCTCCTTTCAGAAATGATTCCAAATGTGTGTGTGTGTGTGTGTGTGTGTGTGTGTGTGCGCGTGTGTGTGTGTGTGTGTGTGTGTGCCCATCACGGAAAGGCGGCAGCGATAGCCTCGGGCTGCACTCCTCTCTATGTATCTGATCCAGGCCTAATGAAGCTGAAAGCCTGGCAGTTGTGAGGAGCATCTGCAGAGCCACAGAGTGATGGGCATCTCATTCTGCTGCCACGTCCCCCGGGGAGGCCCGCGCACACACACACTCACACACACACGCAGGCGCATTCACATCCAAGCAACCCGCCTGCTGTTTGCACACCGCCTTGGTGCCCTCGTGTACCCGAAGCTGCAGAAGGTCATGCCACATATGCTGCAGATGCCATCTGGAAGGTCTGCATGAAGGACCCGGCAGCTTCTCTCGCCATCCTGCACCCATGATGTCACTCAAACACCAAATATGGATATTTTGGAGGAGCTGGATGGCCAAAAGCTACTGTTTGTTTCCGTTTTTTGCCAACATAGACCCCTCCAGTTGATATCCAGTGGGGATCCATATGGTTGGAATATGTCTGTTGCTATAGAAACCTGTGGAGTTCAGAAGAAAATACACATTTTGCTACAAGGGAACCTTTTCACACACAGTTCCTTGTCAGCACATTTCAATGTTTAGAGGTATTTTTTATGCAACCCGTCTCACACACACACGCATTGGATTTACTTCACGCCTTCCTGTTCTCAGGCCCCTCCCTCCGTTTGATATATTCTTTGTTTTGCTGCTCAGATATATTAGACAGAACCGTCCGATTCCATTCACACACATTCAAGTGTATTAAGACCTCACTATCACGCAATGAATGCAAGAGGGAGGACAGAAGCCAGCAAGGGGTCAGTGTCTTTGTCAAGGACATTTTGACCTTCTGATTGCTCAATGACCTCTTCACCCAAACTCCCTGACCTTCAGAGGGAAAGTCTATCCAGTTTTTGATTGGCACTGTGGCCAACGTGTTGTTGCAATACACATTTTAGCCACCAGGACGTCCAACCCGTACTCAAGCTAGCCAACTCCTTAAGAACCCTTCCAAAACTTTGGAGGAGACCAACAGCTGACTAAGCCAAAGACAAACTAGAGGCAACTCCAGCTGAAACGGGCGATGTCGCGGAACAAACGCCGCCACGCTCGACGTGCTTCTCCTCCAAACTTTAAGCTGCTCGCCTGGTGGCCATTGTTGCTGCGCCTGCTGATGCGTCAAAATGCAACATTGCTGTCTCCAGAATTTTCCTCCCTGTTGACTCGAGTGTACAACCAAGGCTTCAAACCAATGGCACGGGCATTTGTGTGTTTGTGTGTGTGTGTGCGTTTGTGTACGTGTGTGTGCGGGTGCGTGTGCGTGTGTGTGTGTGCGTGTGCGTGTGTGTGTGTGTGTGTGTGTGTGTGTGTGTGTGTGTGTGTGTGTCACAGTCAGGCTGC
>OMPJ01017297.1:11428-23653 GCA_900312935.1 Carapus acus
GACAGATCGGGTTGCTCGCGCTCGCAGGACAGCACACAGCGCCGCACAGAACCCGTCCCCCATCGGGTACGACAGCAGAAAGAGACCTGCCAGCGTTTAGTCTGAGGGACAAACACTCTCAAAGCAAGTTGGACAGAAAAAAGACAAGAACTGAGAAAAATATCGTGAGTTATGACGCACACAGACACTGAAACACATCTATTTCTTTGTCTCCCTCCTCCTCTCCCGTCATCACTCCCGTGTAGAGACGTCCAGGTGTTTCCTCACACAGGCTCCTGGAATGAACTATTGTCTCCACACTGCGCAGAGGAGTTTAATTTATGTGACAAGGCTCGTTTGGATTCCAGAAGGTCTGTGTCGCTTTTATTTCAGCGTGCGTAATATGAAGGAACAGGACTGGGATCCAGAACAAACCGCTCCAAATCCTCCACAATCACAATCAGGAATACTTCATTGATTCCAGAGGGAAATCAAAGCCACAACAAATAGGCCACAACTGACAAAAACACAAAGTCGGCGACCGCGTAGGCGGAACAGCGCCCGCGTTCCGACACAGACCTCCTGAAGACGGATGGATTTCAATGAAATCAATGACAAACACTCTCCCGAGTGTGTGTATACGTGACCGCCGGGCTGACCTCGGTGTTATGACAGTAAAAGCTCTGCTGCCACAGTGACTCTGTCTCCGCACGCTACACAATTAGCTTTACGATGACTGATGAAGGTGATGGTGGCCGCGGACTCGTACTAATAGCGCCATTAAAATAAGAGCTGACAAAGGTCTTCGGGATTAGGGCCCGGCTGATAATGGCTGACAGTGGGATGGTGTGGCTGCAATCGCTCCGGCTGAGGTCATCACGGAGGCGCGGTGGGGCATTGGAATGGGAAGGGGGGGGTTGGTGGAGGTGTGGACGTTGAGGGAAGTTGGGGAGCGAGGACCCCACGGAGAAGTGGGAGACGCGAGTGAGGTATGTTGCAGCTGGGGGGGAAGCGGCTAATCCCCGAGCTGCTCTTCACTTCCTGTTGCTCGTCTCTGCAGAAAGATAACTCCCTGGTCTCCACGCATTCTTTCAAACTGAGGTCAAGGGCCGAACCGTCTCCCTGAACGCGCCCCGTAACTGCCCCGATTTACGGGCCGCCGGCTTAGCACGCAGCTGTCTCGGCGCGCCGCGCCCGGCGGGACATCGGGTCTCGTGTCCGCGTCCACCTCCGCTAATTGTAAGTGAGCTCCAACATCAGGCCGACATTACGCCTCACGTGTCAGCAAACGCGACGCGACCGAAACAGACGGTCGCCCGAGCGTCTCCGCCCGCCAAAACCCGGGAACCAGGCGACGACAAAGCAGACGACAAAGGGAGGCGCTCCATATGGGCGAGGATCACAGCCTTCAAAAGCGAGAGAGGCGCAACCGCGCAGAGAAATCTGCGTGACAGCGCCAAGAAGGGAACAGCGGAGGAGTTGGACGCCGTCCAGAGCGGCTACGATACGCCGGAGAAGATCACAACGGCACGGATAATCCCGGGGAGACGCGTCGGGAGCGAATCCGCCGTCTGTGCGAGCCGTTTCGCACCTTCCACGCCAGCGTGTTGTTGGGAGGGACTAGCGTCACGTAGGAAACAGCTTCTAACCGCTCATTCATCACGGGCGACTCCGGCACGCCACATATTTGGACAATCTGGAAAACTAGCATTCCAGCTCCAGGATAGAGAAGAGGACTTTTCTTTCCACTTTCGAACACGGAGCGCGCACAAAAGCTGGCAGCCCGTTTCCTGCTGGAACCCCACGTCTCCTTTGTCCCGTCCAAGTTTGTTAAACCGCTGTCGTTTCAATTGTTCTGCTATAGAAAAATTATAAGCCACCTGTCAACAATGACAGGGTGTTGGAAAACCCGGATAATGGATCACGTAGGGGCCCGTGAAATCTAAGCGAGCCACTTCCTGCCAACTAAAACCATTACGATATGACAATTTCTTTGCAGTTTATTTGAAAATTGCAGTGAATCACCGCTGACTCTACGGCCATCAAACCACGATCAATTTCCACCAGCAGACCCAGATATGAAGGGGCAGTGGGGGGGTGGTGGTGAAATATTGACTCGTTTACTTTGAGGTTTTATCTCTCCATTGTTGACATCGCCGTAAAAAGCCCATCCAGTACATTAGGCATTTGGCGGCGGCTCAGCCGGCGTGGTGGCGGCGGGAGATAGCGCTCCTATATTTGGGGTTACGCTGACATTGGATGTATAATTTGATTCATGAGGCCATTCTGAGCTATTTCCACAGGTAATCAACCTTAAAAGGGAAACAGTGGTGTCCACAATTAGAGATTAATGCCAGGCTTTGGCCAACCCGCTCCCCGGCGTCGTCTGGGTAATTAAGGAGAGATAAATCTCGCCGCGTTTAACATACCGATGAAAGTCAAGTAAAAGACTCGGGATGGGTTCTGGCAAGAGCACCGCATTATCCCGAAACGTCCACATCCAGAGTCAGAGGCAGACGGGTCGATGCTTTGAGCCCTTTATTTAAATATGGAAGTGACATTGGATCGCCGAGACCATTGCTAAAACTAGGATGGTGCGCTAGCATCGCTGTGGCTTAAGGTTCCAGAGGCATGAAGCAGATGGTTAGCAAGGTGTCTTAAGATCTGCACCCAAACAAAATTAGCAAACCAACCAACCTACAAAGAATCCAAAGTACAGGCCTTTAGTAAAAAAAAAAAAGTCCAACTTCAGCCCACATCAATTTAAGACCCCTAAGTGAGTGCAACTATAGAACGACATCACTTTGCATAACATAAAACTAGTCAAATTAAAGTCGGGATGCTATCCTAGATATATATAAGTTCAATATAAGGTGGTTGTTGATGTATGTGGACGAAAGTAAGTAAAAAATGTTTTACTTTATCTTTAAGGTGAAAGAAAAACTCCAAATTGTTCTTTGGATGTGTACAAACAACAAGACATGAACAACAGAGGATCCTCGCAACTCTGCTGGAAAACCTGCGTGACCTCTGCACCGGTGGCGCGTCGTCCCTCAGCATTGGTTGGTTTTGTTCACACTCGGGGCCTTAGTGAGCCAAACAACCCGCTGACAAAAGCCGGGAGGGTTCCGCTTTGATCTCCGGGGTGCACTAAATCAACACCAGACCAGGGTTCACCAAAAGGTCAGCAAAGTCATCTGATCGTCGCATTCCAGACCCCGGCGTTTTCATGACAGCCCGCTGGACCGCTGGGGGTCAGATGTCACCCAAAGTTCAGCCAGGACCGCGGTAGACGGACAAATTTAACAAGGCCCCGGACGCTGCTGCGCGAGAGACCAGAATAAACAGAGAATTCGTCATCCGAGGCAAATAAGCGGAGACAGCTAGCAGATTTAGAGCCGCGGAACACATGGTACTCCTGAGTTATTGACATCGGCCATCACTTTCTATTTTTCCCAGAAACCGCAAAGTGAAAAACGACCTGCGGGGGGGGAAACACGCGGCGGAGGCGTGCGGAGCGTTTTCCTGTATATACAACGGGAACCAAATTTAGGCCGTAAACCGGCTCTGCGTTTACATCCCCTTCACACCGTTTCAAACACGGCGTAAACACTCTTCTCTGCCGCGTTGACGCTGAGCAGGACGAGGACGAGGACGCGAAAAAGCAGCAGAGGATCTTCCCCCCTCGCTCTGGAGGTTTGGGCGCTGCGGCCTGCGCGGGGGAGCCGGTTAGCATAACACAGCTGTGCGCGTGCAGACCTCCTTTGTGTTCCAGAGACCCCGGGTAGAAAAGACAGAGAAATAATAATAATAACAATGCTAATAATAATAATAATAATAATAATAATAATAATCACTATTATTATTACTATCACTATTACTATTATTATTACTATTATTATTATTATAACAATGCTAATAATGATAATAATTCCAAAGCTAATAATGAAAATAATAACAATAATGATAATAACAATGATCCAATCCAGTTAGACGCTGCCACCACTCCATAATTACAACTCTCCCTTTGACAACCGCCATGATTGTTTTCCTAACGCTGTATTACTTCGTTAGTACTTTCCGATGCGTGTTATTTTTAAACTGTCATCCCACCGTCTTCCCTTACCACCTTCGTCCCCCCACCGTGGCTGCCCCACGTTCCCTACCTTCCTTTCCTCCACTCTTCCCCTCCTCCCCTCCCGCCATCCGCACTCGTCTGTTTATCATAACAATCATTAATAACTGTCACTTGCCAACGTCCGCAGAACAAACTCATTGCCTCATTACCATGTTGCAGCGTTTGTTCCGGCGCGGCGCCTGTGTATCGCTCACAACAGGGCCAAGCCAATTACTTTGCTGAAATGGAATCGCATTAATCAAAACTTAACAAGGTGGCAAATTTAAAGATATCACATTGCAAAAGACAGCATAACTAATGTGTCACTGTCACGACTGCTGTGTAGGTATGCGGCAGGCGGGGGGACTAAATATATCCGGCGTCCGCGTGAATTTTGACGTTTGGTATGATCTGAGAAGTATCAGGAGGGCGCCGCCTGCTCGCCGTGGCTTCTTCTCACGATGAAGAGAGGAGGGGGAAGGGCGAGAGGAGGAATCAGAGGTGAAGAGGGGAGTTAAATAAATTTAAATGTGAGCAGGAATGCGGCAGAGGAGGGAGGAAAGAGGAGGGGCCGCCAGTGACGCGCGGGGGCGAGGAGGGGAAGGCAAGGGTGAAGGAAAAGGAGAGAGAGAGGGATGGACAGCAAGGGAGAGCAGCCAGGCGGAAAGGTGGCCAGGGAGAGAGAGAGAGAGAGAGATTGAGGTAGGAAGAGGGGAGGGCAAGGAGGGGGTGAGGGCGGCGAGCGTGTCTCGCAGAACGCCAGCAGGCGGCAGTTCATCATGTCTGCCTTCACAGAGACGTTTTCTTTTACACTTTAAATGATGATACTCATCAATCAGGCGCTGACAGCTGCATCAAGCCAGCTGCAAACATGCAAAGGCCAGCAGTGTGAAACCTGCTGACGCCACCCATCGCCGCGCAGGAGGAATCACTCAGCCGCTCGGCCTCCGCCCAGGATTTATCTGCCTCGCACAACACACCGGCTCCCCCGCCACAGTAAATACGATCCATTTTAAGCAAAGCAGCAAAGCAGCAAAGCTACTGGCTGCGCCAAGAGTGACGCCAGCAAACTCAGGGCGGCCATGTTTCCCTGCACGTCACTACTCTGTTTACAGAACTAGCTAATGATAATATCAACATTATCAATCATAACATTGGGATAGCGACACGTCACCTGGTCTACTTTGCTAAGCTACCGCAGAAAAGGTTCCGCTCTCTGTTTCAACTAGTAGTTTACATTTTACTTGCAGCGTTTCTTCTTAGTTTTCTTGCTAGCCTCAGTTGGCCCCGCCCACAGCTAGCTAAACATGTTGCTTGTTTATATACATCTGCTCATAATTCTGACTGTAAATACTATAAATTGGTATGTTTACAATTGGACAAAAAATATGGGAGATATGAAATTTGATTAAATTAAATTAAATTAAATTAAATTAAATTTTCTGATTATTTACTTATTTTAATTACTCAATTTATTTTATTTGTATAGCGCAAAATGACAGGAGAGTGTCAACGAGTAAAATACAGTTTTGTCGAAATGCTGATCTTTTCATTATCTCAGCCATGATTTATTTTATTATCATTTTGACTTTTTCCTCAGATAAAAACTGTTCTAGTTTGGAAAATGTTATGTAAATAATTTCACCGCTAACGTTCCCTTCCAAGTGCTTTAAATCTTCTCCAAGTCATGAATGATGGCCACAGAGAAAAATCCCCAAATTTATTCATTCTCCCCGACTCCGCCCATAAAATGTTTAATTGTACACGTCAGTACACAGTGGGAAATGTTACTGCGGCTGTGGGAGTACCGCGCTCTGAAATATGTGCCGAGGGAAACTTAATGGATTTTTCCGTGAATAATCGGGAATCAAAACACAGCTTTTGGAGTTCCTTTGGAGTATTTTCATCTGCGCATCGCATCCATCATTCACGGAGACAAAAGGCAGCGCCGGGTGCCAGAGGTTATCCACACACTGCGCGCGCACACACACACACACACACACACTCATTCACACACACTACCGGGCTTGGATTACTCCTGCCAGACATCCCTCAGTTTCTCCTCCTCCTCATCCTCCCTTTTATTTAGCCATGTTAGTGACTGCTCATTTCCAGGGAGGGGCGGGGCCTCACACAGGCGAGCAGATGGATGCGAACTCAAAGTTTCCTGATCTTTAGCAGAAGTTATGGAGGGTTATCTTTGGCTGTAGATCTGGGCGCTGGCAGCTCTCCCCCGGTGATGAAGGATTAAGCAGCACAGCTGTCTCTTCCCGGGATGATGCAGTGCAGCGCTCGCCGACACGACAGCATCACTTAATCTTAATGTCCGCTCCTCCAGCGCAGACGCACAGGACAAAGCCAATCAGCATCACATGCCACGGGGATGGACCCTGCTGCCTGGCCCGGGAGTCTCTCGCCCTCACAGGCCGATTAATCAACTTCAGACAGGCCCGCTTCAATCCTAGCCACCGCTACAGCACAACCCCCCCCGCACACGCACATGCACACACACACAGGCTCTGATCTGCTAGTACTCACACACACTCTCTCTCTCCATCTTTCTCACACACATGTGCACACTCAGACTGTTGTGATGTATAGAGCGAGGGAGGGATGGCTGGTGGGGACGCTTATCGGTCTGCGGTCCATATTGTGCGTGTCGAGGAGAGGACAGGAGAGGAGAGGACAAGAGGACGGGGGGAGGGGAGAAGACAAGAAGATGGGACAAGAGAGGAGAGAACAGGATAGTGGAGGAGAGGACAGGGAGACAGGACAAGAGAAGAGAGGAGAGGACAGGACAGGAATGGACAGGAATGGAGAGGGGAAGATAGGACAAGAAGACAGGACAAGACAGAGAGGACAGGACAGGAGAGGGGTGGACAGGACAGGAGAGGACAGGACAGGACAAGACAGAGAGGACAGGACAGGACAGGAGAAGACAGGAGAGGAGAAGACAGGACAGGGCAGGAGAGGGGAGGAGAGGAGAGGAGAGGACAAGAAGACAGAACAAGAGTGGAGAGGACAGGAGAGGTGAGGGGAAGAGAGGACAAGGACACAGGACGAGGGAGGAAAGGACAGGACAGAAAAAGAGAGGACAGGAGAGTCGAGTGGAGGAAAAAAAAGGACAAGAAGACAGGGTAAGAGAGGAGAGAACAGGAGAGGGGACGGGAGGGGAGGGGAAGAGAGGACAAGAAGACAGGACAAGAGAAAAGAGCACAGGACAGGAGAGGAAATGAGAGGAGAGGGGAGGGGATGAGACGAGACGAGACGAGACGAGGGACTGAACGCCTCCATATAATTTCTTTGGCTGGACTCCTCAATCTTTGACGAATAACTCCTCCAGTATCGTCTATCTAAGAAGTCTACAGCCCAAAAATGGAGTGACTTCCGTGTCCTCACCCCCTTTCAGCTCTGGGGACAGCGCGTAAACAGACAAAGCGAGAAAATGGCTTCCACACAGAATCCAGTCTCCTGTGTCCTTTGACAAATCAAACACAATTCGTCAAGAGGCAGAAATTATGCTCAGGTACACACAACCACCCACCCACGCAAGTGTGTGTGTACGTGTGTGCCTCTCTGTGTGTGTTTACTGCATCCTGCAGAGTCTCGACTATGCACATATATAGAATATTAGTTCCATAAGTTCTCTCAATTGCCGTCGTCCTCATTACCCGTGGGGCATCTCCCCGGTTTCCATGAGAAGACGAATAGCGTCTCCGCCTCCAGCCGAACGGCAGAAGCGTCTGCCGCCACATCAGCACGCGTGCGACTCTCCCGCCGTCCCGTACGGAGAGATTTAGGAGAGCTAATTTAGAGCAATAAGCGCGTAACGCCATGAAAGCGTCAGAACATCACTAGTATACAGGACGACCTTGAATAAGTAATAAAGCAACATAATGGGGTTCTTTATCGGAACAATCCTCTAATCTTTCTTTCATAAAGCACGCCAGAGTCTAATATATGTGAACTTATATGGCGCTTTAATAAAAGACATAAAAAGGGAGATGTTTACATTATTGTATCTCTTTTACTGCTGCGACTGCAATTCATAACCGAAAAACCACTAGAAGCTTGGACAACGCCAGCCTCCTTTTATTGTAATGGAATCGGCGGTTATAAACAAAGGGAAATTCTGCGTATTAGCGACAGAGCTAGCGGTCGCACGTACGTCGGCCCAATCTGGGCTCCATTTCTCCATCTGTCTCCTTCCATCTCATCACATCGCCGCGCCTTAATCTAATAAGATATCGGGGAAATGTGATATTCACAGAGCCCCGATGGTCATTTACACGTAGTTAGCTTGTTTCTACCGCCGTAATTGGCGCTGCCAACAGCGCGGCGAGGCGTTCGGGGAGTCTCGGAGGATTTTCAGGGATCGGTCACGCCGTTGTTTGTCCAGGGAGCATTCGAGGATCCTCTGGCAGATCGGAGGACATGAAGCCTTCCAAAAGTTACTCCAGCGCTGAGCAAATAACAGCGCTAACAGCAGAACACGATGTGGAAAAATAAATCCCCCGACGGGGAGGCGCTCGGCCGCCCAGGCTGAGCGATTCTGCGGGCGCGGTGACAATTTCGTGCGATGCTACTTGGGTGGAGGCCGAGGCTAACGTAGCAACAACGCACACGCGGCCGCTGCAGAGGGAAGGGCGCTAACTTCCATTAGAACAGCAGCAGCAGCAAGGCATGATGGGTAAGAGGTGAGGAACACTAAGCCTCGTGCCAGTAATCGCACCTTAAAAGACGACAGAGGGAAAGTTTCAAAAATAAAAAACCCAAATATCTGCCGGTTCATCGGCGCTAACAGCCGTGGTACCACTCGTTTATTATCATTTATCACGCTAAACAGCTTTCCAAAGCTTGTCGGTTTAAACTCAACACATTATCGCTCACGCGCACACAGCGCAGCGCAGCCCCGTGACGAATGAAGTCCGTATATTTCACTTTGTTATTGTCGCCGGTTGCTGCGTAAATATTGACCTCACCTTGAGTCCCCGAAAAAGCCATCTGGAGTTTGATGGAATATTTGAAATTGGGCGGACATCAAAGTCCACATCGTAAACACGGGAGCGAAGTAATTGGCAGTTAGCGCGGGTTGTAAAGTAGCTGGAGGGCCGAGGGGACAGCGGGGGTGGATGGGAGGAGGGCAAGCGAAGGGGGGGCGCTGCGTATCGTATATCAAACACGTAATACACACACACACACGCTAATGAATATGTTACTGGACATGAGGAAGTCGTTCCGTACGGTTATAACCGACACACACTGTCACACACACTCACTACACAGCTGCAGACGTCTCCACGCAACTGTAAACTGAGGCCCAGTGAGAACACTGGGAGGGTGAATGTTCTTCCTTTTCACGACTTGGATGGACGGAGAGATTTGAATTGTGAATGTTGCAAATGTCAAAGCTCTGGGAGAGGCTAGGACGTAGCATAGAGGTGCAATTCCCATCTGAAACACAGCAATGAGACGAAAGTTGACCACAATTACAAGACTAGGACGGTTTCTGGACGAAGGACATCAACCTAAGTCCTAACCAAACAGCTAAGTCTTAACAGTTTCTGGACTAAGGACCTCAACCATCAAGACCATTAAGTACGTGTTCCAGCTAACAGTTCAAAAATTCAAGTGAAGTAAAAATATTACAATCCAAGTTTCAAGAAAAAGAAAACATTGCTACCACAAAGTGTTCCTACCACTGCTACCCTGAGGCTATGCTAACACAAAAATGTACACAAACGGCAACAATGACCACCAGATTGAGGGGAATCCCTTCAGTTGGACACGAAAATCAAAGAGTGCAACAACAATGGAGACCAAAACATGTCCATAGTCATTGTCATCGTCTTCATCATTGTCAAAGCTCTGGGACAAATTAGGATGTGGCGTGGGGATGCAATACCCAGTTGAAACACAGGGGGCGCTGCACAAAAACACTGTAGATGACAACATGCAGCAATGAAACGAAAGTTGACCACAATATCTGGACTGGGATGGTTTCTGGACTAAGGACCTCAACCTTAGTCCATCAGGTACGTGCTCCAGCTGACAGCTCAAAATTTCAAGCTAGGTAGAAACACGGCGATTCAAAAGAAAACACGATGTTGCGACAAAAGCTACCCTGAAGCTACAAAAATACAAAAATGTACACAAACAACAATAATGGCCACCAGATTGAGGGAAATCCCTTCAGTTGGACACATAAACAAGAGAAGAACGCAACAACGATGGTGACCAAAACAAGTCCATAGTCGTTATCGTCTTCATCATCGCTAATGGCAAACAGACACTAAGATCGAGAATTATAAAGGTACATTTCCTTGCTGGGTGACCGAGGCTGCATATTTTTACACATATATTCCTGCACGGGGGGCTTGAGGTGTTTTGTTGGAACATAGAAGCTGTGCGCCGTAGCCACGACGCGGCGAGTTCACACTCCGCCCTTACAGATTTCTACAGCCGGTGTGAAAGCGTCGACGGCGTTCTAATGATACCATGATGGCGGCGGGACATAGTTCCATTAATTCATCATCTATATTCTCCGCCGCAGCTTCCAGAGGAGCTGCTAATACAGACATCATCTCCTGTCCCACGCACATAATAAAGGCCTGTCAGATCCGCCGCGTTATTAATTAGCACTTCTCTGAGGTGAAATTCAATCAATCGCGAGGGCCTCTGATAGCTTTTTAGCGGGTTATGCAAATCGAATGTGACCGAGCCCCCGCCATCGCATCGCCGCCACCATCGACGCCTCGACCGAGACAGAGAAGCTACGCGGCACAGACAGACATTGTACTGTTTCCTTTCCTCCTCCTCCTCGTCATCTTCACGCCGCTGTCATGGTGCAAACACATTCATCACCTCGGCGTTTGAGCTCCGCCGCCGCTGACGGCGTCGGAGAGACACAGAGAGAGAAAGAAAGAAAGAGAGGGAGAGAGAGATGGCGAGAGGAGGAAAGGTCTTAGCGCTGGTCTAATTAGAATCAGACATATGGCGCAGGGAGCAGAGAGGACGACGGCCCCGGCAATGACTCACCCCGGGCCGGCCCAGCGGCGGCCATGACATCATGGGTAATGGACGGGCGATGGATGGGAGGGGACAGTCTAGAGGACAGGTGGCCCCGCTGCCTGGAAGTAAGGTGGGCTGGGACGGCTCTGTTTGGATACAACCAGGACAGACGCCGCGCGGCCTGATGGTGGCGCTGTGATTGCAACCACTGACACTCTCTGCATTCAGTCGCCATGTTCAGCCATTCATAATTCAATAACACTCAATAACGATGCATCGTCATGCACGAGTCCACCATGAGATCTCAGAACCACGGAAAATAAAACACTTTAGCAAAATTCTGTCACATTTTGCTAAAAATGGTAGCCAAAGTGGAGCAGGAGTTTAGGCGAGATAGCTAGCCAGCAAGAAAAGATAAGATAAGATAAGATAAGATAGATTCATGGATAGATTCACGGATAGATTCATGGATTGATTGAGTCATGGATAGATTGACTGATTCACAGATAGATAGATAGATAGATAGATAGATAGATAGATAGATAGATAGATAGATAGATAGATAGATAGATAGATAGATAGATAGATAGATCAAACAATAGAACTATAGATAGGGGATAGATAGAATAAACGATAGATGGAACAACCAATAGATTAAATGATAAATAGAACAAACATTAGAACAAATGAAAGAGCGGCAGGCAGACAGACAGACAGACAAATAGATAGTACTTATTTCATCCCCATAAAGAAATTGAGCTATTTTTAATATACACTCACACTATAGTCAATTAAGTATCATCAGCCTAAGGTGCTACAGCGTGTGGCCTTGTAGGAGGTATGTCCTTTCCTGTCCTTTCCTGTCCTGGTTGGTGATAAGACTGAACGCTCTGCAACATTCGTTTGAAAATGCCGCAACCTAGACAAAGTTGGACAGGGCGCCGCGGTCCTGAGCGCCGGCGTTCCCGCGCGACTGCAAAGCAGCTAAAGCGCGGCGAGCGTGCGGCCATACATCATCGCAAATGCACCCTCGCTCCCAAACATGCCAGAGCCCGGACGGCTAATGGCTCCAAAATCTCCTCTCCTGGAGAACCCATGCATTTTTCATGTCGCCGTAA
>OMPJ01017300.1:0-10463 GCA_900312935.1 Carapus acus
GGTGGTGGAGGGGAGCGGGGGCTTACAGCTGGAACCTATCAGGCCCAGAGGATCAGCAGATCTTTGGTGTGTATGTATGCGATCCAACCTGTCCCGAGCTCCAAGCCCATTGGCCGTCCCTCTCCGGAGCGATGTCATAGGCAGCGGTCTGGTATCTGGTTTCCTTGTTTACGTACGTGTTTTGGGTTGGAGCGGATTATCACAGTTTTCTGATGTGCGGATCAGCATGAGACGCAGTTGCTGTCGTAGGTGGAGGAAGAGCGAATTGGGCTCCGGCGGTTGTTTGATGAGTGTTGCGCAGGTCTGAGCCGCAGTGATGGCGTTGCCGAGTCCTAAAATCAGATTTCCTCCTTCCTCCCATCTGCTGGAGAAAAGAGGATTACTCACATGGTTCCAATATGGGGCAGCTTGGGTTGAGAATTTCTATATTAGTGTGCAGCTTTTTCAAAATGCTGACACTCCTTTGAACGACATTCCTACATTGGCACTGCTGCGGTGAGCGTCCTCCCAAAATGCCCACCATCTCAGGAAAGCAGAATGAGTTTGAGCAGGAGTTATTTATGAAGAAATACTGCAACTTTGATAGCTCTTGACCACACTGGTGATACTCTCCTCAAAATCAAGGTTGTAAGTCATCTCCATTCAACAAAGACTTCAATTCAATTGTCCTCACCTGAAACACTAGATATACTTGGAAAATCTAGCGTTACTTCCTACATCAGGACAGGTTGAAACAGGAAACTAGAGTCCTTTGGCTTTGATTGGCGTGGGACAAATGAGTTTGATGGGAGGCGCTGACACTAACAAGGCCTGCTGTGATGGTGGGGGACATCTGGACATGTGTGTTGTCGGCCCTTTCTGCTTGGCCTTTTTCTAAAAGGGTTCAAGTTCGTCGTTGGCCTGCATCTAGTGAACAAAATCTAAGGCACAGCCTTTGAAAGACATGTATGCAACACATGTCGAAACCCACATTTGCAAGCCCAGTTAAACGAAATCCCCTGTTTTTTGGAGCTAGGCATTAATTTGGCGTTAGCGTGGAGAGATTTGCATCTTCAGGCAGAGGTTCAAGTGTGTGGCAGCCAGACATTCTGATGTTCTGAAGAGAGTTACATTCATCCCGCCTGCCAGAAATTCAGACCCACCCATGAACATCAAACCAAAACACTACTTTCCCAGTCACAACCATCTACACACACGTGCGCATACGCACGCGCAGCCTCCCTGACCACCGCAGACCGGAGGCGTGCATGATGAAGTTTGATACACCTATTTTGCCGTTGCGTGTAAAGTGCCAGACCAAAGGTGCTCGCAAATCTTCCCAATAAAAAGCCCTCATAGGCACGATAGGAACACGCGTGAAACACGACACAACTGCTCCTCGTGAAGGTGTCCGGACTCCAAGGCGTGACCCCTTTACGACCACAAATCTGCACTCAGAATTTACAGCTTGATTAGCGTTTCAGATTGCGTTCCTCCCGTGGCGTTTCGATTCAAGTCGGGCCAGCGGAGCGAAGGACTTTTATTCGCATACTGCTTCCATATGTCCAGCGTGCGGCCGCAAGCTTTTTCGCTAACATAGACCTCAGATCGGCTGCGGCGCCAAAGGTACGTCTCGTCCCGCTTGGCCAGGCTGTGCCCTTACCTCAACAAACAAGGTGGAGGTCAGACAGGACTCGACCCCAGCAGGCCTGTTTACGGGCTGAACTCGTGTCCATCTCTGCTTGTGTAGCAGTTCCCTGATAACCAGGCCGAAGGGAGACAATTGGAACAATAGCCTGGTAAACACAGAGCATAGAAACTAGGAGACACTTGTGTTTGCTTTCCCTAGCGACCCCCACCACCAACCCCTTTCCAACCCCCTGCTGTTCACTAACCCCACAATCTCGCTTTGTCCTCTACCCCACCTTCCCGTCTTTCAGGTCTCCAAACGGTCCCGGCCCCTGTGCGTATTGTGTCAGCATGAAATTATATTTTTGCTGGAGTGTGAGACATACCTAATAATCAAAAAATATGCAAGGCTGTCCAATGCTCGAGTCCAAAGCTCGTGTCCAACGCGTGACTCATCGTTCTGAGGGAGCAAACGGCCTTAGAAAAGAATTCTGTTTCAGTCACCGATGACAACAAAACTCGTGTGTGCCTGACCGATGGTTTGTTTACAACCTAAACAGGACCACCCAATGCAACGTGAGGCTGAGTTCACAGCGATGCTACGCAGTCAGAGCTGGAATGCTGCAGCTGGATGAGGCAGGAGGAGAGAATGCAGGAGAAGGAGGAACAGGAGGAGTGGGATGGTGGGGTATGCAGGCTGTGCGGTGGATGGGATGGTGAGGGAAAGTGCTCCCTCCAGCACACAAATCACTTTCCCCCTCTGAGTACACACACATCCCCTCAGGAAGCCGGCCTCGCACCATCCTGTCGGCTCACGAAGGACCGAATCCCAGCTCGCAGGCTGCTGTGGGAAGATGGGAATCTCGGAATTCCAGAATACTTACTTGGTTGGTGGCAGGGGGAGGGAGAAAGAAAGCTTCTGCTTCCTTCCTCTCGGCCTGGCTTTCCTTCCTAGATAGATCGACTTCAGTGTTTTCTGTTTATCCTCGCCCCCCTCGCCTCAGCTGGACATTTGTTCAGTGGCTCCATGCTTCTCTTATCCCACAGTCACAGGTGGTTCATCCATTCTTCTCCCATCCCCAACGCCCTTGTCTGAATAAATAACGGGACAGCTTACGTTTCCCTTACGGATTTCACGAGACCCCACTGTGGCATATCTCTGTTTCGGTCGTTTACACTTTGACCTTTCACCCCATTCTTGTGAGTTGATGATTCTCTCTGTCTTTCTCCATCCGCCTTGTCTCTCTCTCCCTCACTCTCGGTGTGTGTCCATGTTTTGAGGTCATCCATTGTTTTGGCTGCGCTGACAGACAGTACAGTGCCACTCCTCTGTTGTGTTCCTCACATCTCCTCCAGTTGCTATGGTGTCCAGTGTCCTCCAACCGCTTTCCTGGGTGCAACTGACCCATGGAGGTGGGGGCAAGGTGATGATGAAGGACGATTGTGGTATTGCTGAATATATGCGCAAAATATGTCATTTCCAATTATCCGAGATGTTTTAGAGAGTTCCAGCGCAGATCATCGGGAGTACATGGGAAGAGTCAGAGAGTGTGTGTGTGTGTGGGTGCGTACGTGTGTGTGTGCGTGCGCGTCAGGTTGTTGGGGTAACGATGTTGCTGAGTGCAGTATGTTTAGAATCACAATTATTTGTGAAGCATCGCCTGATGGAGGGCGACACGCCTACACGCACAAGCACAGACACACAGACACACACACACACGCGCGTGCGCGCGCACACACACACACACACCTCTCTCTCTCTTTTCTGATATTATCTATTAACAGGGGCTCATTGGCAAGCTTCAACCATTGGGCAGTTGAAGCCACACCGCCAATCATCAACCATCAACCGGCCAAACACACACACACACGCACACACGCACGCACACACACACTGCAGGGGTTCACCGTTTGCTCAGCGTTTGCTTTGCTTGTTTACAAGGGGGGAATGTCAGAGATTTCCTACCAGTCACACAAAAGCCAGTCAAGGGTAAAGCCGTGTGAAAACCACCCTCGAAGTCGGCAAAGCTGAAAGATCTACAGCGGAACCGACATGTATCTGGACTCGAGCTGAGCGTAAAATGTAGCTCCATTTCTGGGCAGCAGATTCCAAGTTGTTACGATCACTGGCTGTCCAGGTCCAAGGTTGCCAGGTTTGTCTGGTATTCAGGTTTGGGGGGAATGAGCTACGCACCCTGTCCAGGGGCCAGACTTTGATGCTTCCGTAACTTAGATAAGAGGAAAGAAAGGTGGAGAGCTGCATGGAATCCCAGGGGCCGAGTAGGCCGGCCGAAGACAAGTGAGTTTTGTGACATGATAGTCAGATTCACACGCCGCTAATAAACTGAACGTGATGACTCACATCGCTGTGTTGCACTTGCAGAATAAATACACCAACACACATTGTGCTTTCATGAGACAACAACAATCACTGACCCACAGCTTTGGTTGGTCTCACCTCTGGCTTGGGTCCATTGGAGTTCTGGACACGGGTCTTAGACAGTTTGTCTTTGAGAGAGGCACATCAGCAGTCACCCGTATTGACACAGCTGGGTATTTATTATGGCAATCGGGAGGCAAACTGCAACAAGTGGAGGTCAGAGCTGTGGCCTAATGTGGCCTGCTGGTAAAACACAAGCCAGATGTGATACTGGGATAACAATCGGGAAATACTCTCACACAATAATTTATTAGCCCTGTTGGAAATCCGCGCCAGCGAATTTTAGGAATTGTACTTTATATCACTGTGTCACGTCCACTTCATCATAAGCCAGATGTCATTGCCACTAAATCCCACCGGTCTTTGGTGGCTGTTCTGGAAGAGATGGATGCCCGTTGAAATGAAGCCCAGCGGCCATCAGTGGATCCAAATGATCCCTGAAACGGGCCAAGCGCCATCTCTCCTCAACATGTGCGATGCAGAGCGTGTCACTGACCAGTTACCGTCCAGAGCTGGACTGTTACGTGAGCTTTGGAGCAGGTTTCAGCATTCAAACTGGAAAACGCAGCTCCAGTCTGGATATTGTGACTTAACGTCTGAGGCAGAAATTGTGAAAATTACTCACATATTCTTTTGTGAATTAACAAGCCAGCAGTGTTCAACATGACTTTATTCTATTATGCTCTTACCAGCCAGCATAACACACAAAAAGGAAAAACACACCCGTCCTCGACACACACTCATGCAGACTTCTGAATTTTCAGATAACAATCAAGTACTTTACAGCAGATGAAAGCACCAAATTATTTCCAAATCCACACATCCCAGTAGGCCCAGCTGATGCCTCAACCATAACTTAAACACTCCATTCTGGGCGCAAATATGAAATATTTCCTAGATGAGTCGGAATCCCAAACGCCTTCCTTCCAGAGGGTCAGGCAGTTGTAGCTGCACTGATATTGCAGCAAAGTTTTACACACTCACATAGAAATGCTGCAAACGGCAAGGCCTCGTACCTCATAGCTCACCGTACCTCACAGCTTAACAAGCTGAGGTATGGAAAACGTTTCTCTACCCCGACCAATCACAGTTAATGGAGTCGAGTTCCCCACGGACACCCCTGTGCTAATGAAGTGGAGCTGCCGCTGCACGTTCACAAGGTTGCGGTTGGTTCTGCTGCAAGTTCTCCACTCTGTGATTACGTGCGAGTGTGATCACACATTTAAATCTCGTGTGTTCCCGCCGGGGGGGACGGTAATCACAGGCAAGCAGCCTGTTTTTGCCTATCGCACCATCTCGGTCTCGCTGCGTGATTGACTTTATCCGCCACATCCAAATGTTCTCTCAGCTTCAGCTGGGTTGCTCTGGAGTCCCGAATATGAAAACAGGCGTCGTCAAAGCGGACCTGAGGCAGCACGTGGACCAGGTCAGGACTGCCAAGTAGATCTGTTTCCCCCACAAGAGCAGCTTGTTAGGCCCCTGGCATCCGCCCCGCCCACTGCCAGGAATGAAACCCTGGCACAGCCCTTAACTAGGATTCAATTTCTGTGGAATGCTTGCTCCCCTTTTATGTGCATCATTATTGGCCAACATCGTTCATTAACCGAGAAAAATTGGAGGAGGGATCATGCGGACATTTTTCTTTTTTTTTTTTTCACAATCTGGTACCTTAAGTCCCGATAAGACACGCGCTTCTGTGCTAATTGAATGCAGTGCGGAAAAACTGGAATCGCAAGGATGGAAACGCAAAACATTTGAAATAAATCAACCGCATTCCGTTCAGGCAGTCTTTGTGCCCGAGGAGGACGACAACACAAAGACAGAGAGAGGAAGGGAGGTTTAAGGGGGTTTTTGGATGCTAGTCAGGAACTGGAGACAGCAGCAAATGGAGTCCTGACTGCGGGCGAGTGTGCAGTGCAGAGAGGGCTGCAGTCCGCGCGCACCACAGTAAACACGCAGAGAGCTGCAATCAATCAGAGCACCGGGCAGTAAACACACCAAATTGCCACTAGAGGCTTTGTGGAAGTTAGCATGATCACCGCATCGTGTGTGTGTGTGTGTGTGTGTGAGTGAGAGTGTGTTTTTCTGGCCTCCAATAAATTCTACTTCCACAGAATGTTACGGCCGCAAATGGCGGACAACGTTAAATTACAATTTAGTGCAACGTGCTAGAGAGGAAGAGGAAGAAGAAAAAAAAAAGCAGTGCGGTGAAAATGGAGTGTGGTGACGTTTAATGTGCTTTTCCAGAGGAAGGTCCAGATATTTCTCCAGAGACCTGGAGGTATCTCTGGGAAAGAAAAGACAAAATAATCACAACCGTGTGTTTGTGGGGCCGCATGGCGAGCCTGGTTGTTTTTGGCGCCCTCTAGCGTTGACGTTGTCGCGGGCTGTTTACGTTTATATTTCGGTCCAAACCATAAAAGTTCAACTGTGCTGCCAGAATAAGAAAAAGAGCAATAACACACTGGACTGTGACGCTGCCGTTTTACTAGCGGTGGGAACGTTTGTTCCAGGTAGTCCAGATTCTGATTCACTTCAACAGAAGTCCGACTCTGTCTGCATGCTGCTGTTCTCCAGCCTTTTCCCGCTCCATCCAAACAGAGCCTCATAAATCCAACCCCCCTTTCCCACCACCTTCTCCCGGCTTTCCTCCCGCCTCTGAGTTCTCCATAAATATGTTGACAGGCAATCACACACTAGCTCTGTTTAGCTACTGGTAAGTCTCGCATCAGACCTCCCAATTCATAAATCAATCCTGCAAACACACGTTTTTATCTCAGGGGACTTTCCTCACGAGGCAGCGGCTCTGAATTCCACACCACACGACTCCTTTCACTCCACTTTGATAATGGAGTTATTCATGGTTTTCCCGGCTGCCTCATGAATCTAATAACCATCGTGAGAGCACCGGGCACTGGCAGCGCCTTTGCGTCTCCTGGGTTGGACCTGATTAAGCCTCGCACAGCGTCAGGGGAGCACGAGGAGAAGCTTGGGGACGTCCTTGGGATAGATAAGTGAACAACACTGGCAAGAACAGGGTTTAAAATGCTACATTGCTGATTATTTTCTCCAACAATTAGCAAAAGCAAGACGCGAAACGCCGGGGGGCAAGCTGGGAAATGACGGGCGAGCGGGCGAGTGACCGATTCCTTTCATTAAACATCAATGCATGAATGTGTGTGTGTGTGTGTGAGTGCAGGCGTGTGGGTATGTGTGTGTGTGTGTCTTTCCCAAACCTGAGGCTTGGCTGATCCCCTCGCTGGCCTTATTAGATGAGTTCAGGCTAATCCAACTGTAATCAATCGCGTGTTATTGTTCACGCTAATTACCCCATCAGTGCAGCTCAGGCCCCGCTGAGCCTCACATCGGGAAGTCAGGGGTCACATTGGAGCAAGGTCGCACCTTCTGCCTCACACACACACATACACACACACACACACACAAACCTCATGCTGCGTCTCCCCACCACACAACCCAGATCCTGGTGTCCAATAGGCCTGGGGGAGATTAATCCACGCTAAGGGGGGAAACTTGGGCTGTCAGTGGAGATTTGGAGTTAATTTGCGTGCATCCGCTCCCCGTTGCGGCCCTGTGACCTGTGCAAGCGCCCCATCAGTTTGCGGGCAATCAGAGCGCAGGTATGTGGGCGAAGGCTGGAGCGTCGTTCAAGTCGAATGGATGTGGTAAAAGCAGCCGGCGAGTCACAGGTTAGGAGGCAAGCATCGCGCTTCACGCTCAGATGAATGTTTGTTCAACCTGGGATCGTTTTTGAGAGCTGCCCGAGGCGAAGACGGAGGGAGGCGGCGGGGCCTCCTCTTTCTGGGGACGCACAACGCGGACGGGATGCTCAGCCCCGCGCCCTGTGCTGTGTGGAGCGGCCTTTGGAGCCCGGGACGAGGTCCCACCTTCCTGTGCGGCGGGTATCTCTCACCACCATCTATCGTCCATCTCTAACCCGATTTGTCCTGCCAGGCCGGTCGTGAAACGTGAGACGGCTCCTCATTTCACACGTTGTAATCTTATTTCAGAGCCCCTGCCACTGGGTCTGAAGAGAGGAAGGGTGGGGAGGGGGAGAGAGAGAGAGAGAGAGCTTGGGGAGGCATACATGAGCCCACATGGTGCATTGTGAGTGCCTGTCTGTATGCGTGTGTGTGTGAGTGTTTGTGTATTTGTAGGGGCCTCTGCTCTGCTAAAGCAGAGGTGTTTGAGTTTCCCTGTAATAAAATACAGGGAAGCATTCCAAGCTGGTCCGACTGGTGTGTGTGTGCATGTGTGTGGGCGCGGGGGCATTGCCCGGTCCAAGATCTTTAGGTTGAGTCCGATATACCACGATGAGAATAAATGTTGCAACCGCATATTGAAATGTTCCCAGTGAGCCCATAAACATCTATAAATACATTTAATGTGTCTCTAAATACAAATAATGACAAAGTGCCTCAAACTGTGATCTTTGACCCTCAAATCTGCCTTGATCCTCCTGCTGCCAGGCCCGAGGGGAATGTCACATACCGACGTGATGCACAGATCACCAAACACACAGCAGCTGTTGGCGCTGTGGCCCCGGTGGCACGGCAACACGCCTCAGCTACTACAAACTGACCTGTTTGGACGTCCGGCTTCCGTCTGAGTCAAAACAAAATGCGAGGGCACCTCCAACAGAATCCTCGGACGGCCAAGACAGGATGGGTGTCAGCGTGGCGTTCGTGTTTAGCGGAGAACCAGGGGCCCACATAGATTTAGAACCGACTCTCATGTCTGGAAGCCTAATCCTCCACATGACACACAGCGAGCCCAGAGAATCTCGCTTTTTAATAAAGACAGGAATTCCGAGGGCTGGAGGGCGGCCGAGACCGGATTGGGGTGTGATCCTGGAGGGAAAAGACCTGCGGATGGGAAGGAATGGGTCTGATGAGGAGGAGGGATAGAGGGGAGGGGCGATGGAGAGAGTCGCTGTCGTGACTCTGCTGTCTGCTCTCCTGGAATAAGGAAAACAGGCTTGAGGTGGGAGAGACTTCCCGGAGAGCTGCTGTGAGAAATGAGTGTGTGTTTGTGTGTGTGTGTGTGTGTGTATGTGTGTGATTGGTGTCACTGCAGGCACGGAGGAGCGTTGCTGACCAACAAATAATTCAAAGCTGGCGTACCACATTTACAAAGGACCCATTCAACTGTGCATAGGGGATCGACTGACTCCACCATTTAAGTCAATGATGGATATGTTTTACTGTTTCTTTTGAGAGATTTTGATCGATGGTAGCAGACCGGAAAACGGAAAACAGCCACAAAAGCAGCTGGAGCTGCATAGGGGTTCCAATGGGAGTGAGTGGTGATGGCTGGGTCAGATTTACAAAGCCCGACAAAAAGGGACAAAAGAAAGAGGGAGAGAGAGCGAGGGAGAGAGCGAGGGAGAGAGCGAGGGAGAAACACTCAGCGCTGCTGTTTATTTGGAGCAAAAGCATAAACAAGCCCCTCTGGGAAGGGCATCGAATACTCCTAATGAACAGTGTGAGAGCGACGACTTCATCCTCCACTGCGTCTCACACACGGCCTTACACCCCTCGCTACATAAACACTCCCCACAAAACCAGGCTGTAAGGATTTGTTGACAGGTGTTTAGTTTAGCGTCTCACCTCTGCCGCGTTTGGCGTGTCGTTTTTTATTAATCAGGACCTTTGAGACGGAACGTGAGAACGGGCCGCAGCGCGCCCGAGCTTATTCGCCTCCCATCGACTGATTCTGAGCAGGATTACCAGCGCCTACCCTTGAGATGTTTTTGTTTCATAAAGGAAAAAAAGCAGTAGCCTCCTGCACGCCCCCATCCCATACACACACACACACACACACACACACATTGCACCTCCCCTCCCACAGTGCGGCAGTGGTAAGGATTTCGCCCCTTGTCCAGGACTTTGAAAAGACTAACAAATCTCCATATTCTCAATATTAGGGCGGATATAATGACTGTCTGAGAAAGCGGGTGCCCGACATGTGCCAGTGGTGCACGTGTGTGTGTGTGTGTGAGAGAGAGAGAGAGAGAAACGCAAGTTAAGCACATCAGTGTGGTTTGGATTAGCGATCCCTAACATGCCGATGTGCAGGCGCGAGCTGTTTGCTTAGGCTATTGGTTATTGAGGTGAGATTTGTGCTGCGCTGACCTTAGATTTCTATCTTAAGACGGACTGTGTCCACTTAGCACCGCCACACTACTGAGAGAGCTCCGGGCATGACGAAGAACCAGGCGATTCCCATCCCGGGAATTCCCACAGTTTAAGCGCTCGGAATCCCTCCTAAAGCACGTAGGCGTCGGCGGTGCTCTCCCAAAGGGTCGGAGCACGTTTCATGGAATGTGTCTGTCTGATATGCTGCCAGACTGACCCACACGTTACAGAAAAGTCCTAATCTTTCCTCCTCCGGTTTC
>OMPJ01017308.1:12868-28370 GCA_900312935.1 Carapus acus
GATAGAGCAGCTGTAAGAAGAGTGATGCTGCTGTTGCTGCCGAGACGGCAAAACACAAACAGAAGCTCGGTCACCATCCCTCGGCAGCAGAGGGGGTTGCTAAGGCAAGATGGAGAAGATGTGAGCAAGTAAAAGGAAAAAAAGTGAGAAATAAAAAGTATAGAAAACAAGACAGTCACGTCAGAAGAAGCAGTGAACTCGCAACGGAAACTTGTGGCTCGGCGTATATGACTGTTTGCTTGTTAGGGGTTCTTTCTGCTGTTAGCCATGCGCAGCGTGTGATAGTGCCGTGGTTAAACCGGTTTGGCTAACGGCTATAGGGGAAAGCAATGCGAACTGGCTGTGGATGTAGGGGGGCGGGTAGCCAACACCCCATCATTGGCGTTCTTTTCATACAGTACCGCTGCTAAGGACGTCGGCGATGACTCTGTGGTGATGGGGTGTAGACTGGACTTCAGTTGTTCTGAAATTGCCTCTGTGAAAGCCAACGCATCCGCTTTCTGGACGTCTGCAAACGTCTCAGCTGCCTTCTCCATCTCCTCGGTCGGTTCTGAGATCCACGGCACCGAGGCTTTCCTGGGCGACTCGCACACTTTGATGTGATTCACCACATCATCAATTTTCATCTCAGTCTTCTCAAAGATTGTGGCGACGACGCCATTTGTGTTGAGGGGGGCATCTCTTTGGCTGGCTGGTGCGACGTCATCCTCAGCTTCCACACCCTGGTCTTCTGCATCGCACTCTTTGTCCTCTCGGCCCTCCTTGTCCTCCAGCTCCTTCAGGATGATGAGAGCTCCTTTCTTTTCAATGATGGCCTGGACTACTTCTTGTCGCACCGCCCCAGGACTGATCCGGGCCGCTGACTTCTCCGACGCGTCCTCCTGGGAGTCGGGGGTCTTCTCCTCAGCCTCCCTGATGGCACTCTCGACGAAGACGTCGTCATCCATGGTGGTGGACAAACTGATTCCATGCATGCCCGATGAGGTGGTCCCGTCCGTTACGCGACTGTCCACCACATATTTCACCACATAGCCTGCCGCCTGGAGAGACACTTGGCTGATCGATAAGAGGATTCTCAAGAGGGCACAGAGGGTTGTGAGTTGGGGGAAGCGCCACTCAACGTCCATACATGATACACACACACATTCACAGAGCTGCACAAGCGCCTGGACAGAGTTGCGCATGTAATTTAAAACTTATAAAGATTTATTTTGCTGGCATCCAGATTCTTCTGCAGCACAACAGATTCACAACAGGCAAAGGAGGTACACACGTTTAATCGTAGTTTTAGTGTTTTACCTCAGTCGTTTGGGCTCCCACATTCTCATCCCCGACAGGCGGCTTGTCTTCAGGCTGTGTGAGAGAAATAAAAGAGGTTAAAATAGTAGAGGGCAAGCAGAACAGTCATGTTCAAGAGGGTCAGGCAGATGACCTCCTCCTCAAACCTTCACACAACGACAACGATCTGTTTGATACCGACAATCCATCTTTACAAGACTTACGAGAGAGTATATTCAGCATCAGTTGAAAAATTGCGTCACATGAGGACAACAATAAGATCCAAATGTTCCCTTAGTAGACAGCAACAATCACGTGGATGATTAATGATTCCACAGTTTATTACTGAGACTAACTAATATGTTAATCAGGCACCGCTGAGACACAGTGGAGCACTTGCATGTTTTGAAATAATTCCGTCCCTCAAGATGCTCATCCTCTCACTGAAGACGCACAGCAGCCACGTAAAACTATTGAATATAACCTCGATTTTCTAAATGTGGGCAATCAAATGCTAGACCGACTACAGATATTTACTTAAAGCCACCGATTAAGTCTTGTAGGTGTTGATGTGCTTCACACATCAACATGTGTCCTATAATCCTCTTTGGACTTTGGCTTACATCCTGTGGGTCCAACGGCTCAATCATTGGTGAGTCGTCAGTTCTGGGTGAGCGCGAGGGCGACGAAGAGAGCCTCTTCTCCCATTCTGTTATACCAGACGTGCTGCCGCCTGCGTCGAGGAAGGAGCGCTTCAGCTCGCTGATGTTGGTCTGGTGCTTGACCAGGTCCACGGACGGCTCGGTGTCCTGCAGCAGCCGGTCAACCGGGATACAGTGAGACGATGCCGGGGAAGCGGCACGGAGGTAATCGGTGGCCATGCTTTTTTAGGAACGCAACGCAAGCTTGCAAATCCAACCGACAATGCCATACAGCTGCTATTGCTTCCACACGGCAAAACAAACATTCACACAGTAGTTGCAGCAAAGCTTCAACTTAAATGCTAACGAAGCATTTAGAACAAGCAGGCTTTGGTGAAAATAAATTTCCATGCTGGGCTTCATAAAACTTGACAAAAAAAGACAAAAGAGGAATTGTTTTCCGCACAACACTCCCAAACCTCGTTACAGAATTAAGACCTCTGCACACTCATTTAGTCCCTTTCTCACTGTTAAATTCTAAATGTAAATAAGATGATTTTGGAAGTCTACAAAACACCTCTGTGAGTTTAAAGGATGACTGTAATTCAATTCCACATCAGGGATCCAGAAAAAAAACAGCAACACAGCTAGTTGTGAGTCAAATGAGAATTAGTCCAGTTAGGATTCTTCATAGAAAAACACTGCATGCATGAATTTATTCATGTATGGTACCAACCTCCAGCATCAGATTTATATGTCTGACAAAAACATTTTCCCCTTTTACGCGTCTTATGAAACTATACTGTAGAGACAAAACAGGGGAGAGGAAGCAGAGGGTTAAAGCTGCAGCATTTTGTTGGCTTTGAGAGGTTGGGAGTTTTGCCAGGACGGCCAGAGAAATGAAATGTGGTGCAGTCAGAAAAACACGTGCACACCACATTGAGGCTGCAGAATAGAAAACAAAAACTTAATTCAAACATTGAGAAACACAGGGCATATGGGAAATGGCCCAAAAGTGAATCCTCGATGTGAGGCTTCATTGCAGCGAGTTCAAAAACGACTGATCTCGCAACAGCCGCAGGCAAGCTGAGGCTGAGGGACCGCACATAGTCACAGATGGATGATGATCTCAGTGCATCAGGTGATTGAGGAGATGCATTGAGCCAAAGCAAGCTAAGTGTACCTGAGTCCGCATCTCAGAGTCGTCATCCGCTTCCGACTGACGGAGAGTAAAAACACACACGTAGAGTGTGAGAGGTAGAGAGGGTTGAGGTAGTCAATGAGCAATGCGAGAATAAAGAGAGAGAGTGAGAGAAGGACAGGGAGTGAAGAAAACACTGAGATGCGAGTAATCTAGAAGAGGAAACTCTTCACCAGAACCATGTTGTCCCAGTGTGAATATCTCAACCATATGCTCTATCAGGAGTGTAAAGGGTCTATTTCACAAGTACATTGCAGATCTGATTGCTTTCCCCCTTGTGTACAAACCTCCGTGGCTGTCATCTCTCCTTCAAAGGCAAAGTCGGTTTGTTCACTGTCGGTCTGTTTTGTCAAACAGGCCCACGACCGTTCCGAGCGGCAGGCAATAAAGACAAAAAGAGACAGAGCGATAGACGAGTTGGTATAATAAGGTGCCACTTAATCAAAGCCCTCCTCTGAACCACAAATGGAAAGATGGAAATGTGTTGGTCGCACATGTTGACGTCACTGGCGACCTGGACGGCAAAAGAACAACCAAAGGAGCAAATGAGGAGGATGCAAGCCAATAGACTCAGAGGAAGTAGAAACCTGGGTCAGTCACTTGTTTGACAGATTACTCATTCAAGAAAGAAGCCAAATCCTGTTGTTGTGTTCCTCTATAAGATTGTAGTCCGGGTCAGCGAACAAAAAAAGCTCAAAGAGCTCTACACAGAATTCAGATTTGGTGATTTTGAGGAACACTAACCTGACTTTCAGGCCCTCCCTCCCCATTCTCACCAAGCATGCAGACAGTAGGGGGCGATCTGATGCATATACCCATTAGTCTCTCAGCATCAACAACATGCCAAACAAGTTGGTGGACGTTTGACATTTCACTGAAGAAGGTGACCGTACAAAATACCTCCAATCTGAGAACGACAGGGTGCCTTTTTGGCTCTGTTGAGATGGCTTATTTTGCGGCATCTTGTTTAAAAGGGCTTTGGTGATGCAGAGAGACAGACAGAACGCAGTGATTAAGATGGAGGTATTGTGTGCATCAGGTTTTTGTTGTGTTGCAATGATTGGGCTATGCTACAGCAAAGAGGGGCTGTAAGTGGAAGCAACTGAGATGGGTCAGGCACAAATGTACAGAGTAGACAAACATGAACTGTAGTGAGGGTGACCAAAATGAGCAGACTAGCCTGATAATCTTCAATAACCACACTCTGAATGGGCTCAGGGCTCTAAATGATACTCTCTGCTGCACAGGGGTTGTAGCGTCCTTTTTTTTGTATAGTCGAGGTTACATGAGGCTCATGTTTGAGTCTGACCCAAGACACAATAGGGTCTGCTCATCATTGTTTGTGACAAACCCTCTCATTATGGTGAAGTGGATGTGGGCTGATTGAACATCGAACAAAAGATGATGAGACTTGCAGTTTCATCTCTGTGCACTGGTGATGACACTGATGAGGATGTGGTCTACAGGATGGGGGTGACCGGGCAGAGATGAGGTTCTGAAAGTAGGAGCACTGACAAGACACTGGGACACACACAGTCTCCAGGTCAGCTCTGGACTGGTGGAACAGCAGAGCGAGATACAGGACAGGATACAAGGGGTTAACTGTTATCATGGACTGTCACTCTACGCCAGAGGTGGGCACTGGAACATTCAGGCGTACGCGCACACACACACCTCCTCTTCCTCTGAACTGTCATGGTCATGGTAGCCCTGGGCTATGGAGGCAGTCAGGGAGGCCGCTTTGGGCTCCAGGTAGCAGAGGCACAGCGCCAACGGGAAAGAGAGGGTGAGGGCATACGGGACGGAAAAGGACGTGGAGAGCAGGAAGAAAAAGATGAAGAGGAAGCAGGGAATGAGTGATGGTGACTTAATGGGCAGGAAGTTCTGTGCGCACTGAGGGAGGAAGCGCATCTCCGAGAGGTCGGGGAAGGCCAGATAGCCGTCCTCGTCCAGGATGGAGGACAGGTCGGGCAGGTGCAGGGAGAAAGAGAAGAGGGTACCACCTCGCCTCTTGCCCTGCTCCAGCCTCTGCTTGCGGGCTGAGAGCAGCAGGGCTTGCTCCTCCAGCAGGGCGGCCTTGCGCTCGGCGCATGCCTGCCGCCGCCGGCACCCGGCAACGCTCTTGGCCGGGCTGACCGATGAGGCCCGCTTGTGCACGTTCTCCCTGCGCCGGCGCCGAACTTTGTTGGATGAGACAGGCGATGAGGGGAGTGAGCGCTCAGAGCGGCAAGGGTCGGATGTGTATACACAAGGGGAGCACTAATGGGTGGAGGGGACGTTGGGTGGGGGTAGGTGGGGGACACACGAGTGAGGGAAAGATGTGCGTATGTGTATATAAATGGAGGGGGGCGAATACGCATGAGTACACACACGAGTGTAGTGTGGGGGGGTCAAAGGAAGGACAAGAAAAGAAAAGCTAATTAGTAAAGCGCACACAAGATGAGAAGCAATTACGCCTAGTCTATTGCAGAGGGCTTGGCTGGAAGCAACTAGAACGTTCACATTGGGGATAGAAGTCTGAGGAAACTAACAAGATTGTCTCAATATGGGGTGTAAACAGAGACACGTGGCAACTTTCTAGGACCAAAACCATCCATTTCCTCCACAGATTGCCAGATAAGTCTTTCTCAAACAGTTTAAAGCTACCTCCGGGGGAAAGCAGTGTTCTGCTGTTTACCTTGTCCTGTCTGAGCGGAGTGGATGCTGCAGGTTCCTGGGTCACATCAGCATCGCCCTGGGCATCCTCCTGTTCGGCCTTCTCTTCCTCAATCTTCCTTTCAGGGGTTACTGTGGTAATGAGGTCTCCTTTGGCAATGGCTTGGGGTGCTCCATCACTGGTGCTGTCCTTCATGAGGGTCTCGTGATTCTCTGTGATGGGGGCTGATAGTACAATACATGCAATGATTTGTTGTTGCTGTTGTTTCACTACTACGAGATAAAAGGGGAATTCTAATTAGCTAATTAGCAGCAGCAGGTAACACGAAGTCCAATCAAGAATTGCAACAGGTTATATCTTAATTTGACACAATCACAAGACAAAGCATCACTGGCTTGTTGCTTCATAAATATGTCGAGCTGAAATCCCTCTTACCTCCATCTAGACTGCGGGACATATTGTAACGTTTACTGGAGGAACGTTCAAAGAACGGAGCAGGTCGGATGATCTGAGAGCTCGCTCTGCGGGTCTGTGCTTGTGTCCTGCCGCTGTAGCGAAACTTGGAACCGAGGGTGAGGAACTTCTTTGGGGGTGCCTCTGGGGAAACCAGCCTGCGACAGTTACACAAAAAGATTTCAAGCCAGAAATGAGACTTATTCTAGCCATACAAAGTAAATAATTTAGGACTTTGTCAGGGAGCCTTAAGGGTTGGCCCAATGTGTTGACAAGCCAAAAGGATAGAATTTTTGTGAGGGCTCTGCATAGCAAATCTGTACAATGATGCAATAATGAGCATATGTACACTTGTAAAACTAAGCAAGAGTAAGCAGAGATCGTGGCCTACATGTTCATGTACATGGCTACATCATCTGCATTTACACCAAAAACAGAGAAAATCTAAATATCTACTTGGAGAGATAGTTTTCTGTCTGTGGTGATGCTGTAGAAACAACATGTCAACAGAGTTGTTCTGATGACATTGCAAAGCCATATTTGTACCTGAAGAAGGTGTGGTGCTCCACACAGACTTTCCACAGCCGCTTGGCAGCACGGTGATGCGGAAGCTTGAAACCGATTGTACTTTCAAACTGCTCAAACTGAAAGAAGGAAAGGAGGAAGTCAGGATTCCCACAGTATTTGTTGATTTTACACTTTGTGACTTGAGCATTGCAGTCTTCTCTGGCATTTAGGTAAAAAGTTACAAACGAAGATCAGGTAGGGATGTCTCAGATTCTGGTGCAATCCTTTGTGAAATTTCTATGTTCTATAGTTTCATATATCTTCTGCTACCATGCCTGCATTTCAAAACACATCTGGGGCTGACAGGACTTTGGGTGACAGGTGAACACAGATAATTGAAAATATTGTACATCATCTACACACCTCTCCAGGCCTAATTTTGATGTAGAAGTTGTTCCTCTTGTAGGAGATTTTGAGGATTTTGGGCCAGGCAAACCTGTTGATGCGCAACCTGTCTCTGTAGATGAGGAGGCCGCTGGCGCAGACGCCCAGCATGATCTCCACCCCCTCAGAGTCCTGCAGAGGAAATAAATACACTTTCATGCTGGGGCAACAGCAACGAAAATACAGGGAACTTGATATTTTCAGGTAAGTCCTCTGTGCCGATGTCCATTTTCTGTTCTGAAAGAATTTTTCTCCCCATAAACTCTTCAACATATGGACATAGGGAGGAGCCAGTGCACAGCAGGACAACAGTCTAGCCAATGGAGCCAAATTAGTCAGGGACGGGTGATAAAGCAGGCAGGTGGAGAACACAATCAGGCATATGGAATTCTAATCTCCGAGAGCGGTGCTGACCATGAGTAATGACTCATCTGGCAATGAACAGGAGAAGCAGCAGTGAAGTTCACGAGGCGTTTCATTGCACAAAAGCAGGACAGAGGTGGGCGAGTGACACTGATGATGACTGGAGCGGGAGAGCAGCGAGCGACATCTGTCGTACACCAGAGGTTGCACTTGGAAAGTTCACGCCATGCATGGGTGGAGTAAGCACACACTGCACATATGGGTGCAGGCGCTCAGACGCACGCACACACACACGCACACACACTTGACTAGGCATGTGGAATGCTGCCTCTTACCTCTTCCTTAGCTGAAGCCAAGAATTCATAGAGACTGCCTACCAACTTAGCATTTAATGAGACAGGAGAGAAGACAAGAGAAGGTGCTGCTCTGATATGACCCAGTCTGAGATTGAGATACCTTAGAATTAAACATGTCTCAAGCTGATCTGGACCTAAGCCATGAACAGCCTTTAGCTTGCTCCCATCCGCTCCAATTCCCATTGCATTTCCACGCATTTTTGAACCGTTTGCATTCTTGGATGGCCACAACGCCTCAGAGAGTTCAACATTCAAGCATTGCTCCCTCATTGTCATCTCTTTCTTTAGTACCTCGAGTCTGATGCATTCAATCTAATCTATAGCATTGATTAGAAACAACACAAACATTAAGCTGGGCCTCATTGGGTTTGCCCCATTCCCTGACCTCAAGTCTCACACCAAATGGAGGCAGAAGTGACACAAAGTTGCTCAGCAGTGCAGCAGTGGTGCGTTAAGCAGAGGCATTACTGCGACAGCGGTGATGTTTCTGGAAGCAGCATGTTTTTGTGTATTCTTTGGGGTGCCAGCAGGGAGGTGGACAGTGGTGCGTGAGGGCTCTGGTGGCAAGCATCAATACCGATTGCATGAATGGAATGCTTTTGGTTTCATCTCTCATTTGTAGAGTACAGCATGGAACTGTTTTAACAGACATTTGCTGTGTGTAATGCATCTGGAGACACTGTGTAAACAGTATGTGGAAATAATTCACAGAGGGCTGAAAACGATAAATTCCGACTACCACAGATCATGATTATATGATTTCATGTAATAAACAGCTGCACGATGGTTGTAGATCACCATACAACCACTTACCTTGGCATGGTGAAGGTCCACACCGTACATGGACAACTTCTTCGCATTTTCCAATAAGTGCATCTCTGCTTCAGCCGGTGTCATTCCTCTATTAAATTTTACACAGGATGAAAAAAGAAGTTTCAATGGCGTTCAATACACAAGGATGATGGAATGAAAATGGTGTCACAATGGTGAAATAAAATAACATCCACTCCAGTGCCATTACTGCGTCCATTTTTAGTGGACGTAGCCCTTTGAAACAAAATGGATCCCTAATCTTAGCAATAAGTGCCTCAGCCCACCCCCAAATACAGCATCCAATTACATGTGAATCACTGAATTAAAGGGAGGATGAGAACCTCCAACAAAGGCTCAGGCTGGGGGCCAAATATAGGACAACACAAATTCAATATCCGAGGACAGCAAAGCCGGCAGAGGATGCAGCTGAGCTCCTTATTTATACTCTGTACTCCGATGATTCACATAAGTGAGGACTGTGCTACCCAGAGCAAAAGGAATTCTTTTGTTGATAAATCTTTAGAAAGAAAAACATTTAGCCGTGATGAAGGCTGAGTGTAGTTCATAATATTTCCAATACTAAACGTAGTGCTGTGCTTATATATTACATTATACTTGCATAATGTAGCAGTGAATGTGTCTAACCCTCACCCCATCCTCTCACTTTTCACGCCTGCCCAATCCAGCACTTGAATAGCACCTACAGGATAACCAGATATCAGGACAGAACTAACTTGTAGGTCTTGTGCAGCTCCATGACTTTCTCTTCCAGCTCTTTGGTCTGGTTAGGAGCGAAGCGCAGCTCGTTGATGTAGTCTATGCCGAGCTCATCTGGGTCGTAGTCTCCAAGCTCTGACTGCACCGTGTAGGAACCCAACACAGTGTAGGTTGCAAAGGAGCACGGCAAGCGGCCCGAGACGACATCATCCCGAAGCTGAAGGCACAGGTAGTACCTACAATGGCAGTAGCCAGATAAGCAATTTCATTAATGCTGATGCAGTAATTCATTGTTGTATTTCTTATGTAGAACAGCAGTTAACTTACCTTGTAATATCCTCTGACAGCTGTGAAGGGTCAGGGGGGTAAAACTTCACATTGAAAGCAAAGTTCCAGGGGCCAGCTGATAGAGGAAGGACCATTTAATCATTGTTCACTTAAAATGATGCAGCAAATGACCAGAATGTGCCCTTATGTTTGTGATACTTACTCCTGATCTGCTTCTTCAGCTCCTTTAAGGGGTCAAGCCAATCCTGCAACACACAGCCACAATACATTAACAGCCGGAATGAACGAATGAACAAACGAATAAATTCCAATCCCCGAAAAAAGTAAAACCATCTAGTGGAAACACCAATTGCCACTCCACCTTCATTGAAAGGGATGACAAGGGGAGCACACAGAGATAGGCTTGCATATTTCAACTTTGCACTCTTTTACAACTACTTGCTCATGCACAGGACGAAAATGACCATTGTTTTCACATGATTAGATCTTTCCTCACCTTCTGGTTGTCAACATCTCGGTGTGTGATGCCAAAGTAGTCCTTCTCCAGTAGGTTGAGGTGCTCACACACTTTATCAAAGAGCACTTGCCCCTTTGCTCGTTTCTGTGGGAGACATGATCCATTAAAGAAGGCGGATATTAGCCATGACACTGGGGCAGCACATTGCGTCTTCAGCTCATCTGTCTCAGTCCTGATATTCCAAAAGATTTCACAGTGAAGAGGTACCATTTGTTTCAAAGCACTTGAGATGTCAAAATGTATTAAAAAAAGGAGATGTCAAAAAGCTGTGAGTAAAAACACATGCTTACCAAATATATACACAAATTACCTGAATTACAATAACTGTATCTTGATTCTAAGGTAAGGGGATTTTAAGGTAGTTTTCATGACAAAAGACCCCTTGGGTCCAACTGTATTGCCAAATATCACCAATTGTCTATACTGTTTATCTGGTTAAATAGCTTCTGCTATTAGCAGAATAGAGCAAGCCACACCAGAGTGAAACTTTGATGTCCTACAGACATGAGCGTAAAAACAAACACAGCTGTGAGGCCATTTGTGTGCGAGTGACAAACACTTGTGTGAGGATCTGGGATGTGTTTGTATGTACAATTTCAAAACTACAAATGCTGCCAGCAGAACGTTAATCCTACAAAGGACATCTGTGAGAATTAGTGGAGATATGTCAACCTTAATGCAGGCATGCGGTGATTAGAGTTCCACAGCGACCCACTTACAAAAAACACACAACTAAACAAACTGATGTCATCTCTATTCTCAGTTTGGACTTTATTAGTTGAGTGCCAAACATCAATAAGAAATCTGAGTTTGTGATTAGCCATGGGGCTGATCAGTACAAAATATCTGGAGCTTTACCACAATCACAGACCAGACTGTCCAAACCATTCAACTCTTAAACAGGATTTGGATGAATGTTGAATTATGTATTCTTCTCTATGTAAAAAGCACATGGAAGTTAAATAAGCATGTAGGAAACTATTGTGTGGAAACGACTCTCTGCAGACATCTTTCCCAGGGCAGCACACTGAGCTGGAAATCTGCCAAGATGAGGATTCAAACGTGGGGCGCTGGTAGAGTGAGAGTAGTCTCATGTGGTTTCTGCTCGTTGAATTTTTTGACTGATTATGCGTGGCCGACAAGGATCAAGACAAGACGCTTCATCCAAAAAGCTGCAGTTGGGGCTCATTGCATTTGCACTGAGGTTTGAACGGAGTAACATATGCAGCCACTGCTTGGTCTCAATATATGACGGGCTTCTGTTTTTCACATTCCATTTTTCTTTTTTGGGATGGTGAGGGGGTCTCCTTTTCCTCTTCAGTCTCCTCTGATGTTTTCGGGTGACTTGAGCCCTGAAACTTCTTGCATAGACTTCCTCAACAGTTGTGGGACAGATAATAAAATAGCTAACAGATGGACCCAGAGATTTCATAATCCCTCTGTGCCAAACAACAATGTTACTCCTTGGTGTGTGTGTGTGTGTGTGTGTGTGTGTGTGTGCGTGTGTGTGTATGCGTGCGTGCGTGCGTGCGTGCGTGTGTGTGTGGAATGGGCCCGCGCATTAACAGATCCTATATGGTAATCAGGCTGTTAGGGATAATGCTTAATCTTTGTTTGCTCCGAGCACTGCAGTTTATCCAGCCTTATGCAGACGTCTGCCGGGTTAGGGAAAACTTCATCAAAGTACCACTACATGTATTATCACTGTAACACATAATAAAACTTTTGAAAAAACAAAAAACAAAACAAAAAAAAAAACCCAGTGTGCAAGACCATTTTGGTCATGACAGGGAATTGAACTCCAAACGCAAAGAGCGAGTGACACACTTTTCCCTCACACAATTGCCACCATTTCATGGTCACGTCTTCATCTTTACGCCGCTGCCATAAGAGCTATGACCTCAATCAAAACCACAGGTAGGGAGAAATCAGGCAAGAGGAGACTCAGCGAGGAGTATCTGAGTCACAGTCTTGCTCAGCCTGCCTGGCCTTGCTGCTCATCTGGGGCGCACTTTTGCAGTTCATGAATCCGACCTAAGTAATTCTTGTGATGCGGTCTTATTTCTTACCTCCACACTGACTGTGTAGTCGGAGCCATCAAGCAGGGAGACCTTACACTGCATGATCTTCACCTTCTTCACTCCTTTCAAAGGAGACTTAGACAGACGGCTGGTAGATGACCTATTGGAAACCTGGTCTTCTTCCTGGCTCTCCTTCAGAGGGACAGAGCGGAGTGTATGTATCAAGCAGTGATCAAGGACAATGCTCAAAAGCCTATACACACAGCGACTGCTGAGTCCAATTCTCACAGACTTGCTTTCAGAGTTGAAACACAGTTGAACCTTAAAGCTCACTCTGATATCAACTGAAACAAAAACGCCATCTGTACACTGTTTGCGCAGTGAATTGTTTAAAAAACTTGTTTGATGTAGTTACCTTTCACAAAACTGCTGCTCTACAACCTAAAAATAGGCTACACAAAAGTAATCACAATTTCTGAGAAGAGGTGGTGGAGGTGGTTTGTCTTGAAAAACGGTTTTCAAATTCTAAAACATTTACATTTCCTTTTCTTCAGGCTGCAGAGTATCACATGTCTGCTGTATCTGCCCTAGACCAGTTTGTAATACACACACTCCCAGCTTGGGCTGAGCACCATCAATCATCTTCACCACGGAAACAACTACAGCAATGTTAAATCGCCTTTAGGATTTTATGGGATCATGGAAAGAAAAACAGAGCAGAACTCCTAGGAAGCTGGAAAATATTTCACAAAGGTGAAAGTTGAGTTGCCACTGACGTGTGACCCTAACAGGCAAAGGTGACATGTTGCACTTGTTAGAAACGCTCTTTGATAGTGCTCATCCTGAGAGATAATGAAGCCATTCTTCGCCCTTGACGGCTTCTACACACTCACTGTGACAAATGTGATGCACGTGCAATTCATGCTCCATTGGCACAAAACATCAAAACACTTCCATTTCCATAATTTTTCCCCCTTTATTGTAAGGGTCACACAAAGTTCACTAAGGCCGAATGAGCCTAAGCACTGGTGAAACTGCTGCGATTATAAACACTGCACTATATGTTGGTCTTTGGTTGGAATATAAAACGGGAAAGACCAAATGTGAACAATGGTAATGTTTGCAGCATTGTGTGTTTGTGCGGTTGGCAAGTATCCCATTGCACCTGCAACCACACCCAGGCCTTTTACCAGGCTGTACTGACACATCACTTCTACAAAGAACTTTGACCAGGAAATGGAGGAATTCTCTGTGCATTGTACGACAGTATGTGTGAAACAGAGTTTGATCAGCCTCTGTGGATGTCTTTGATGCAATATAAATTCAAAATAGACATATAGGATACAAAATCTCCACAGGAGGAAATAAAAACGTTTCATCTGAATGGACATTGTGTTTGACTTCACTAGCTGATCTACAACAATTTGCAGGACTATCGCATGTGGAAAAAAAATTCTCATCTCATATTTTGCACAAGCACAGGGAATTCAAGGCTGACATAAATCATCTGCATAAAAATAAGTGACAGGTGAAAAGTGACACCACACAACACACATGGGGCTATTCTCTGTGGAATGTAATCTAGCGATTGATTAGGAAGCTACGCCAAAGGCTGGTCCGTGCCAAAATAGAAGTAGAATAGCGGTAAGCATTTTAAGATACGATTAGTGACTTCCTCCGTGTCTCTGACATGTTGCAGGCCCTTTACCACGAAAGCGGGCAGCAGTTTAAAATATCATCCCCTCCCTCAGCATCAATCACAATATGAATGTAACAATTTCATCAGAAAATATGGTGTAATGTCCACATTTCTCGGTTGGTGGGTTAAAAGATTAAATGACTATTTCTTGTTTGGTTGCAGGGTCTTAAATACCACAAGAGATACTGCAATCACATAATGTAGATAGAATCAGTTTTCAGCATTGTCATTTGTCTAATAGAAACTTATTAGGCAAGATCTGTCATACTACACAGTTTCCTATTATTTGCAGCAAAAGTTGTTTTTCAATGTAGGTACATAGTTAGGTTCTTCCTTGATCCATTTGGGAGGTTCCCTTAAAATATCTCAATGTTAAAGCTAAATATTTGGGGCCACAATGTTGTGAATCTGCACTATGACCAAACATTGGGGGGAAAAAAAAGTGGGGCAGAGGGTGTCATTGACATTTGCGTGTTTGGATCACACAGTGTGTGTCGCTGACCTGTACTTTTCTGGCCGGGGTGCTGTGTCCAGCGGCGGCAGGTAGTTGCTCTGGCTGGGCCTCCGGTGAGGCAGGTTCCGCTGCTGCCTGGCTGGGTTCAGTCGCTGCTGTGGTTTTGCCCTTTTCCGTCTCCTTATTCTCTGGCTGTTGAGGCTGCTTGGCCTCCGAGTCTGCGCCCGATTCGGTCGTCATGGTGAATCACGCTGCAGGATGCGGGGGTGGGAGGGCAGAAGAAAAGGAGTGGATAGAGCAGAATTAGAGGCGTCAGCTGACCTGTCATGAATTCTCTGGATATGAGACCTGTGCACCACGACGCAAATGCACCAAGTGGATTTAATTCAAGAGCACGTCAGGCGGAGATGAAACAGAAAACGGAGACGAGCTTCATGGTAAGTCTGCAGCAGTTTGAACACTTCAATTACACTGACTGCCTTTGCCAAACAGCATGACATGTATTAACAGATCAGGTGAATGTCGTGATGATTTTCCAAGATTGTGACTAATCCTAGAATTCAATTATTTTCCACATCAAAATTCTCAGCGCAAGGCCACATCTATATCATTAATGCACTCAAAACATGCAAAGAAAATAATAGAGCACATCGACATCTACCACTTGACGCTGGCCGGTTGCCAACTAACATTTTTATTCCTTTCAGTAAAATGTTTCCCATTAAATCCCATAATATAAAATATCCTATAATACAGACTTGCCAGGCACAGGACTGCTTTACTTTGCTGCGGCTCTAAAATGGGTTTGTGACTTTTTCTGTGTTGTGTGTGTTATCACTGTGATCAGAATCTTAAGTGTAACAGACTTGCCAGGCACAGGACTGCTTTACTTTGCTGCGGCTCTAAAATGGGTTTGTGACTTTTTCTGTGTTGTGTGTGTTATCACTGTGATCAGAATCTTAAGTGTAACAGTGGGGGTGTGCTTGTGTGTTTCATATAGCACAGTCATACTTCTCCCTCTGTGAAACAGCAACATAGGGTTCCTGATGGTCACACAAGAGTATTGCAAGAAATGACCAATTGGGTTTGTTTTG
>OMPJ01017308.1:28390-46477 GCA_900312935.1 Carapus acus
ATCTACCACTTGACGCTGGCCGGTTGCCAACTAACATTTTTATTCCTTTCAGTAAAATGTTTCCCATTAAATCCCATAATATAAAATATCCTATAATACAGACTTGCCAGGCACAGGACTGCTTTACTTTGCTGCGGCTCTAAAATGGGTTTGTGACTTTTTCTGTGTTGTGTGTGTTATCACTGTGATCAGAATCTTAAGTGTAACAGTGGGGGTGTGCTTGTGTGTTTCATATAGCACAGTCATACTTCTCCCTCTGTGAAACAGCAACATAGGGTTCCTGATGGTCACACAAGAGTATTGCAAGAAATGACCAATTGGGTTTGTTTTGACAAACCAGATGACACAAAGGAAAATCTGCAAAGCCCCCCCTCCCAGTATCAAAATATCCAGGAGCTGTGCCCCTGTAATTTGGGGTTAGGGGGGAAACCATAAGGATTTGGGGTGCTGTAGGCCTCTGACGAAGGTCTGGGGTTTGTACTATGGATGCCGGTCATTCTACCGTTGCCCTCCTGCTCCCTTGGGCTCTATTTATAGGGTGTTGTTTACTCTGTGCAGAGGATGATTCACAGTAGGATCTCTGACTTCCAGCTGCAGCTAATGACAGTGGCCTCAGGACCGACACCATTGTAGCCAAGGAGTGGGTTGCCCCAATTCTTTACCAGGCTCTCGCTAAGGTGTCCCCGAAAAAGAAATGTAGATGACCAGAAAGAAAGTCTAGCTCCATGTTTGAGCTTTAGAATATTCTGCCATTCTTATCAAAGCAAGATGGGAAAAAAAGGGAGATTCATGTGTTTTGACGACACTAAATCTGGCACACAGGCCTAGTTCTCGCGGTTCCCTGCTGTGAACAGAACTCCCAGGCCAGGCACAAAACCAGAAGCTGTGCATTGCCCCCATCCTGTCCTAGTGATGTTTAATGAGCCTTAAATCTCTCAGATAGGGTTGCTGCTTCGTTTCTCTTCGGTCTGAATTATGCCATTTGCCTCTTATGTAAATCACACCAAGATATTTTTGCTCCAAATGTAAGTATTGAATCTATTTTAGTATCTAAACTCAATATCCTTATCGTACCAGATTTCAATATTTCAGAGTATTGCTGGCTGATTCGCCTCTGAAAACGAGCATGCTTTGCTATTCTGTAGAATTAACTCAAACAGGATTAGCTCAAAAAAGCTTGACCAATAAACCCACTTCTGAGGAGGAGTTATTTGTGTTTAAAAGGATCAGAATGATGTTGGCTCAAAGTGGGGCTACATCTGGATTTAGAAATTATGGGCGCTGCTCAGTACCTTAATTTAAGGCCGTTTTTACAGTTACTGCCTTATTTCGGCACTAAGGCTTGCGCGCTCCAATTAAGGCGAGGTCACAGAGCACGGGATGCTGATCAAACTCTTTCAAATCTTATGACTTCAACAGCTCTGAGGTCTATAAAAAGCTGTGCAGATCACCTACTCCAGATTACAGGCTACAGCCCCTGTGAGCAGTAATGCGAGCTAATTGATGAAGTCACAAGATCCAAATTCCAACTGTTGCTCGTTTTTAAAGGTGAACGTGTTTTCCTAGGGAGCATGACGCAAATGTGATTTTGGTACATCTCCTGAGGAGCGACCTGGAAATCAGCTGAGAAAATGAGGGCAGCCTGGCAAACCTTTAATTTTCTTAACACACTGTGAAACAGGAGCTATTTCGGTTGAGGGGGGGACAAGAACATCTTAGCACCATAGAAATAGAGGAAGAATACGTTCAGTCAGTGGTGACAGACACTCTTCACAGGCCCACACAACAGGCCACACAGTAGCCTTGTGTGTGAGCCAAACTATGGCCTGGCACATACATTATGCATTTAGAAAGCTGTATTCACCACACACTCATTTTGCGCTTCGGACGACCCCAAGAGCAAGCAAGATACCGATGATGAATTGTGCAGAGTGTGTCAAGCAATTCCCTTCAGCTAACTAACAGGATAATCATGTTTAAATCACCAATCCTGTGATGTGGAAGCTCTTAGAAGTTATGCTAAGCAGGCGTTATGACAGTTTGATGCACGAGGAAAACTGTGGCAAACATAGACAGATGAAGGTTTGGTGTCTGTGGCCAGGAGTGCAGATCTGTGTTTCCCGTGACCACTGAGATGCCATTGCTGAAATAGCAACAGACCAACTAGCTGAAACTGGGGATTTACGTGTTTCACTTGAGACCCCTAGAGGAACAGGAGGAATTCCTCTTCGTCGCACTTGAGGCCCAACACAAATTTCTGGCCTGCAATGCCCCGCCCTCTGCCTGATGTAGATCCTAGGTAAGTACGGGTGGTGCAAATGCAGCTCCTGGCTCCGAATGAACAAATCTAATTTGGATGTAATTTCATTTGGAAGGAATAGTCAGGCAGCTTCACCATTGCTTTGGATATTGTTGACCATGGTAAAGGCTGAATCATGGCTCGTCAGTGTTGCTCCATTGCATAATTGATGATGGCTGCTAAATGCCTCCGCTTGTCCGCTGTCTCGGGCCCCCATTTTAAAAAATCCATTTGCGATTGTAACAAACACGACAGGACATGGGAGCTGCACTCACACACACTAAGGATGAGGGGCCTCAATTTGTGCTGAGTGCCATTAGCTGCAGTAAATCACAGCTGGACCCATCCCCAAATCCCCCCCACCCCCAGAGCCACAACCCCCAGGGGAGAGTTTAAGGGAGGTAACATACAGAGTGGGGTGCCTCACACTCCTTTGACATGTTGAGGCCCATCCTGACACAGCAGGCCTGGAGAATACAACGCCACACACTACACGGCTGCAGGGCTGACAGCTGTCACACACGCACACACAAACAGTTACTGTAACGGGACACCGCATAGTAAGTTTGGCTGCTGGAACGAGACGCCTTTGCTGGGCGGAGAAACTCCCCCATGGGGTCTTCAACCGTCCTGAATGCCAAACATTGACGAGACTGCAGTGAACTGCTGTATAAGTCTCCTCAGCATGTATACTCGCTGTGGCAGGCGTGTGGCCAACACTCACGAAGACTAACTAACGTTATCATTGACAACCACTGGGATATGCAACAAATTAGAGGCCGGCCCAAATGCTTTCAAAAAGGCTTTCAAGTGGTTCACTCTGTGTTCAATGGCCGCTTTAAAAACTTTTGAAGTAGTTGAAACCAGAAATACAACTGGAGGAACCACAGTCAAAGATGCTGTGAATTCCCTATATTCTTTCTTTTTCTCAACCTGTTTTGTCCTCTCTCGGGTCGCATGAGTCGGCTGTCCCAGGGCAAGGGCGTGGTGCATCTTGCAGCCTTTCTGCTTTTATTATTATGGTCAACAATTTGCTAAATCAAAGCCTCGTACGTACCGGCTGTGCAATTCATTGTAATTGATGGGTGCATTGTGTGAGGGCTCAATTCAAAAACATAACCATGTAAAAAAAAAAAGAGAAAGGAACGCACAAATTCAGCTACCTTCTCGTTTCCACACTGGAGTTCCTTTGATATGAAGACATGAAAATCCCCAGTTAGTGAAAAAGATTAGCATTTAACCCACAGCGGCAAGATTAAGTGCTACTGTATACTTATTAAAAAGCTGAGATGGCGCAGCAGGGATTGACCATTTTAGGAGATTAGCTCAAAGTCATTGGTAAATCAGACTGGATTATGGTAATGCCTGCCAGCCAATATTCTAAAATAGAATTTTAGTGAACAGCGCTCAAAGTATCTCTGACCCCGTCGGGAATATTCGTCTTTTGACAAAGTACTGGGTTCAACAGAGGACATTCATAGCGATGAAGATTAAAATTCCTTTTATCATTGCATTTATATTCTATTACATCAGTATGATAAAACATCGGTATCTCTTTATTATGTGCTACTAGATGTTATGACAAAGGCAACACACATATCAAAGTGGTTACGACCTACATTGAGTGTCAAACCTCTACGACTGGAAGTTGCTTTTTGGTAGATGTTTACAATCAAACTACGTAGGAAAAGAAATGTAAACCTAAATGTAGAATGTAAACTCGGCGCAAACTGAGTGTAGAGTGTAAATCACCGTATACTGAGGTAGAGGATAGATTTACAATCCTTCATTTTGTAGCATAGTAACTTTCCAACATAAAAGATAATCAGTTCCCTCCCTACATAAAAAAATGCCATACATCTTGATTTTAACTGTATAAGTGCAGTGTGCTGTTAAACGCAAAACCATGTGCAGCCTCCATCTGTGTACTCTTCTACCACAGAGCGGCGTCATCCCAGTGACTCAGAACTTCGCTTTCAAAAGTCACCAAACGGTCACAGTGCATTGTCGTCGTGCTACGATAAGGGGAATGGATGGAGATATTCCACCGCTGCCACGGACACGGAGCGCGGGCCTGCTGCAGCTGCAGCCCTCCGGCCACGGCGGCTCGCGGAGCATCCCGCGGCCGGGCAGCGGCCTGTGCCCGCCGGAGCGAAGCGGAGCGCAGGATGCTAGACGGCGGATCCAGGTCGTGTCATCCCCGGGCGGACCACGCCTACCGCACTGCAGATCAAAAACAGCCCGACTCCGCCGCCGGGACGCCCAACATCGTCACACTTTTTAAGCCATTATCCTCTCCGAATGGTTGCCGAGTGTGTCGGTGACTCAGCGATGTGGCCCGCTGGGCCGAGATGGGGGGAATTATAAGACGAAAAAAGGGGTAATTTTCCGCGGTGCTAAGGCTATTTTCTACCTCGAAACTGTGGCGCGCTGAGCCCAAAGCGGTTTGCTTTGAAAATGTTTGTCAAACACTTAAAAATCAGCGACCATTGCAGGGCAGCCCATTCAGCAGAAAACAACACACACATACGTGCACACACACACACACAAACCGACGCCTCGCTACCCTACTGCGCCCGTAGCACACACTCACACCAACAAGCGCAAACCCACCAACCGACCACGGCTGGGTAAAAAGAGTTTTTTGGAGTCCGCGGGGGTGAAAATAGTGTGTGAATGTGAAATATCTACCAATGGCCGCGAGTGCTGTGGTCAAGACGAGGCGAGCAAAGCGAGCGCGGGGCAATAACACGACAACGACAAACGGTCCCGAACGCGGCGATCTCTTAGATATGTTGATTTACAATCGCACCGAGGAGGTAGGACAGAAAGAGGAAGATAGCAGAGAAAAATTGAAGCGTTTTTACCGGTGGGATCTTCCTCGGTGCGCCTAGTTAAGCGGGTTGCATTCGTAGTGGGGTTGTGTTTCCTGACAGCGGCGCTACACTGCTGCAGTTCCCCCCGAGCAGCCTATCACGCTGCGCGAAGCTGCTCACTGTAGAATTGTGGGATAGCAGCACAGCCGCGGCATTATTTTAACACACACACACACGCATGCACACATACGCGCGCACACACACACTCATACAGTATCACTGATGACACGAGGTTTGTTCTTGCGCGGGGGAAATAGACGCAGAGTGCCGCAAAGAACCATCCCCATTCACAGGGAAATGAAATTAGAATAAGATGAACAGTGACGACTATAACAGTGGAGCTTTTGTCACTGTGTGTTTCAGACTCTGTCCCCCAGAAACGCATACATTTCCACACAGCTCTTGCCTGCATTCCTGACTATAAGCAGAATCCCCCCGTGCCTTTTTTAAGCACAAATTCTCCCCCACAGTCCAACACACGCAAAGGTCTACAGAGAGCACATCAACATGACACACACACACACTGAAGTATGTGCATGTGGGTGTACAGTATATGCATGTTTTTAATTAGTGTCTCGCTTGCTCCCTCCAGAGATTTGTGGGTTTGCCTCCTGCCTACTAGCAGGAGCTTGACCCGACTAAAGTCACCCACTTTTCTCTCAGATCATTTAATTGTGTTTTAGCTCTTTCTATACACTGAGCTTCTTCAACAGAGTGTCTCCCTATTTCTCTTCCTTCCCTTTGCATCCTCAGCTGTTTCACCAACCATCTCCATGTCCTCTTCAACTACATGACTACTATGAACCTTGTCTGCAGGCCTCCTCTCTGCCCCCTGCCTGGCAACGCTATCTTTAAAAATCCTTTGTCAAATATGTCCATTATCTCTACTCGCCACATGTCCAAACCAATGAAATCTTGCCTCTTTGACCTCGTCTCTTAATGCTCGACCTGCGCTGTTTCTCTGATGATACTGTGGTGTTTAAATGCAGGGTGATACACACACCACCTTACACCATGACTTTCCATTACTACACTAGTGCATGAATCACACAAACGCACACACGCACACACATGCAGTACAACAAAAATGCACAAGTAAACAGCAGTGACCACAGTGTGTTTCAGCCCTGATAATTGATGTAACTAAATATTCCTGTGACTCTAACTGCGGGAGGCTGTTGACGAGATTGCTCTACTGGCGCTGATCTCATCTGCTCACTGATGAGATAACATCAGACCCCTAAAATGTCAGGACATGTTTTCGTCTGCTGTAGCCATCATCTTGAAATGAAGCCATACTGGGTCATGGATCATGAGGTGCTGACATTTTGGTTACAATTTACACAAATTGATCAGAGTGATAGAATATGATGTATATGTTAACTGCTGATGCAGAGAGCAACAGTTTACAGAGGCTGACTAAGACGTCTGCTCTCGCGGAGGCTAAACAATAGTTATCTCCATCCAAAGCAGGTGGAGTCTGGCACAGTGTTGATTCAAATCTGCTGTCTCAGACACTTGCTCAAAAGCCGTCTGGCCAGTGGGTGGAAGTGGAAGTGTTACTTAGCAGAAGCAACCATTGGTCTTTTGACTCATAAAACAGCGTGTATTGCATTCCTGAATTGTTCTGTTGCTGATGTTTTTTTTTTTTTTGCCCTACTGTGGGGAGATTTTCATTCAATGACGCCATGAAACTGCAGTCTTCCATTCAGCAATAACCTAGAAATCTTGTGTGTGTGTGTGTTTGTGTCTGTGAGGAAACTCAATACGATGACCCTTATTATTCCAAAAGTTACTCACAAACTAGAAGATGAGTTTCTCAGCTGACTGAAAGCCTGAGGCAGGAGTATGTGAATTATATTGCCCTTCAACAAGTATGTGGAAATTATCCAAAAAAAAAAAAGAAAAAAGAAAAGAAGATTTAAACGCACATCACACAATGAAAAGCATTTTTCTGCAGACAGACTGACTGAGGAGACAGGATTTGCGATCAAATGTGTAATCAAATGACGTAACCTGTACCCTCGGTCATTTCATTCTCTGCTTCGCTAACAGTTGCGTCTCTTCTGCCGTGTTTTGCCTTTTGTGACGAGAAGTCACGGTGATGATAATAGCATTTCCGCTGAGAAAATGTTGGTGTAGACACTTTTCCTCCTGATAAAGCAAAGGACCTTTGTCTTTGCCATAAGCCCCTCTGACAGCACATCCCGAGATTAAGATTCCACAATAAAGACCTTTCCATCCTCTGGGGGAATCACAACCTAAATCAAGGACTTCAAACCATCAGCTGCCTATACACGAAATTACAAATACGATGAATGAACCTCACACGAAACCACCAACACAGATTTCTGTGGTGATTCAGTCTGTGAGGTGGCCGGCTGATAGCGGTGTAGGCGGATGTCTTCAGTCCCCTGTGTCTATGGAACATGCAGGCCTGGCTCAGCAAAATGATTAATGCCACACCAGACACACAGACATGTGATCTCTGGACTCCACGTAGCCTGGGTGGATGCTGAACTCTTCACTTTTTTCTGCTGCGCACAGACACTTAGTTCCTGGCCAGGAGCTCATCTGCTCATGACACTCAACCTTGAACTCGGCTTAACTCTGGTTCTAAGAGAATATCCAAATCTCTGTCAAGATAAGATTATTATTTCAGTCACCACTGGAACTGTTACTTTAGACATGACAACAAAAAGAGAACACCCCATCAGCAAAGCCACATATGTAAGATTGCGCTGTGAGATTGGACGGCCAATGTCTTCAAGAATACCTTGCTGACGCAAGCACAAGCGGCCTACCGCAACACCTGCCTCAAGATTTGAGTATACCAAGTATCTCATATTTGTCACCTTACAGGCATTATTACAGAAATCTCATTTCCGGCGCTGCAGTCAGAACAAGCAGGTTGGCATCTCATCAATACGCAATTATGTTGAAACACGTCTCTCACAATACGTGACAAATCATCCGTGTGATCCAATTTTTTAAAAGACAGGCCCAGGCTCGCATTCCTGGCCATCCCTTGAGTCCGGTGAAAAATAATTACTCTAGAGCTAGACAGATTTCTGCTGAAACGCACCATCAGTTTCCCATTTGATCTCTTAAGTTGGCCTGAATGAGAGGCACCACAATCCACCAACTCACTGGGCTTAAATGTGGATGGATGACGTTCACTGCTTTTGTACTGGTACTCTCTCATGTCGGCTGGTAAAAGTTGGTGAATCCCACGCAAAAATGGACACTCCAAGCGGCTAAACATCAACTGTACATTTGACATTTGTGTGCAATTTCAGCTGCTGTGGCTTTTGAGAGAATAAATAAGTAAAATCTCCCAAAATATCATCCCCCTGCTCTGAACAAACCTCATCTCACTGCCTGTTTCGAATAAAGACAGTGCATCAAACAAGTGCCCTTTTGATTCCGACATGTTGTTTGTGTAAAATGCTCTTTTCAAAGCTCACCAGCATGGAGGAAGCAAATCTTATCTTTAGAAGTCATAAATGCTGTCACTTCTTCTAACCTTTGGAAAGTGTTGTGCTAATGATTGTGCCCTTGGAGTGACTGCAGGGGAGGCATTTTTAGATTGAGGGAGGGGCTGCACATGTGTGCAAGATGAAGAAAAAAAGCTTGCAGCATTTTTAGAGTTAGTCCTTCATCCCAAGTGCAAATTAACACTTGCTGCTGATTTGCTTTGGATTATAATCATAAACAAATGAGGGGCCAGTTTTTGTGACTCTCAAGACATCTGACAGACTGATGTGTGGATAAAGTCAAAAACAGCTCAACTGGCCTCTTCATCCAAACATGAGCGAGCTGTTAGAATAAATGCAAATTCAGTCAGGGCCTAAACACAATCAACTATGAATACCCTGTATGTGTTGAGGTGCTACTTAATGATGAGTGGCTTTATAAGGAAAAAGCAGCCCAGTAATCAGTCAATGCCAAGAGACTGAGTGACTCTGAATATGCTTATCTCTCCACTTGACAAGATTGAGTCACCGTTATCTCTCTGAATCCCCCCAAACGCCTTCTCGCGGAGGCCTCATCAGTAGTACTCATCAACTCACTCACGAGTCGTGTACATGTCTAACCAAAGGCAGAATATACGAAAATAGATCGCATTCTTAACTGTGCAAACTGCGTAGTGTCATAACAAAAAAGAAACTCTGGGTAAGGTTCTGCATCTTGCCTGGGGAGCCTTTTGATAGGCAGACCAGCTGTTAACCAATGAAATGGCTGTGACTGAAATCCAACCTGTCAGCTTACATAATGCGTTGGCCTGTGGCGCCCAATTTACCCCTCCCCCTATTTACTATGTTTAAGTTCATGATGAAGTGTTTTCCTTGTAAACAATTGTAAATGCAAAAACTGGAAAAACAAGCGGTCCAAATTTGCATGTGTCCACTGAAAAAACGTGGCACTGTTGTTTACTGTTACATTGTTTACTGTTCACTGGGATAGAGGTCAGAAAGTGCTGTGAAGCAATATGGATATTGCCATTATGGATATAGATCTAAATGATTTCTAATGACAACACAAATATGACAGAAAGCTGATGACACATCCATCTATACACCATATTTGTTGATTAGAATACACCACCAACATTCCCCCGTCTTCCCTAAGCGGCATATCTTATCTCTACAAAGCTTTTAAAAGGCTTTTATGATTTTTAATCTCTAACCTCCTCACTATGACCCTCTCTCCTAATACACACACACATGAAGTACACGTGCAGACACATGCCTTTACGGTTACAAAGTCTAATCCCTACAGATTCTTCAGATTGAAGTTTGTCACACCGACTGCTGCTTATCAAACTGGACACATGAAATATACATGTAGCCTTAATGATGAGCAGACACAGCAGGAGTTTGATTAATCTCCTCACAGCATCAAATGGAAAACTATGGGGTGGTTTTCAAATGATGAAAGCCGCAAGTCCTTGCCTCACATTGTCAAGACCCTTTGAATGATAAGATATAAAAAATCATAGAGTATTGAAAAACCAGAGTTTGTACCTGACGACACAACAGATCTCTTATTTGTGCTTCTCTGTGCCCACATGACACAATTTGGAAATACCCGGCTGCTTGGCCATAATTATACCCTCTTTCTGTTCCAGCGGCTGAGCATGGAAAAACCAGGGCAGACAAACGGTCAGAGACAAAATATAAACGTTAAAGACCTTCTGTCATCTGTCAGGCCTCACAACTTTGTTGGCAGTATGAACGTAATTGGAAGCCTACAATGTACGTGTTTACAGTAAAGCTGCATTTTCGCAATACATTCCTAAAATGTATCAGGTAGTGGATATCATGCGTGTCTCTACATTCTCACGCTCTTTCCGTTAGAATTTGGTACCTCTCATACATCTTACCCTTTGCAGTCTGTTTAGCGCTACTGCTGTTGAGGTCAACCTTGCAGTCTCGGCACAGAGGATGACAAAACATTACTTAATCATGATAGTCTGTATGATGTCATCAGATATGATTTTTAACACCGGAATGTTCATCGCCAGATTCCCTGCAGGGTCAATGGACCCCATAATGTGGGCGTACATGCTACCTTCGACCAGTGAGCAAGTCGCACAGACTTTGTCCCATGTTATGATATAACCCCTGTAAATTCACCTTCAGTGTACATTAAGTTACTCCAACTCTTGAAAATCTTGTGAATCCCATATATCAACACTCTGTGGACCTCTCATATCTAAAGATCAACAACCACACACAAATGATCGTTATTGATGTGCAAGGATAGATGAGAGGAAACGACACAGCAAAGAATTCTTCCCCATTTCATATTTTTGGCGAGAGTATAAACGTGCAAACACGCTGTGAGAACTTCCCATTTCCGATGTGTATGTTTGTGCCCAGAGTGCTTTTGATCGGGTGTGTGTGTGTCTCTTACAAGACAAGTTGTGCTGGATCAGCAGTTTGCTGAACAACAGCAGCCCATGCAAGCAATGACATAGTCTCCTAAATATTGCCGGTGTAGACATTATGCTGCCACTCCGTATTTTCGGGGTCGCACAGCTAACATTAATGCTTTCGGTGCAACTTCTGCAGTTTCTACAGCTCGACAAAATCAAACCACTCTGCAAATCCGCACTGACGTTTTCGTGGACAAGTCCTTCATGTGAAGAGATCGGACCAATCACTATTGGTAGCTTTTGGTAGTGAATTAGTGTACGTGTGTGTTGTGCACTACAATCCGAATCATAATAAATTAAAAGTACTCACCATTTCATGGTCCAAGTCGGCGGGGTCGGCGCAAATCCAAGCGTGTTACAGGCCAATGTTCGACACAGAAACACAGCGAAAGACACAAAAACTGAATTCAGAGGATGTAAACATAATTTCATTCAAATAATGTATTGTCCTACACATCCCCGCAGTCACGGTCTACAGGGAACATGGAGTTGATGATTTAGCAACGCCTGTTAAACTACAAGAGAGCGGCGAAGGCGACAACGCCGGGACAGTGAGAGAAAACACCCAACAAGAACAAAGTACCTGGACATTTTACCTGTTACGAATCACGACCACGAATGTTGACAGCGGCCTGTGGTCCGGGTGGAGAGGAGCAGGCAGACACCTGTTAGTCAGGCTGAGCAACACTCCTAAAGGGACGGCAGCATGAGAGGCGCTCAGTATAACTTAACTCCGCCTCGTCAGCGGCCCACGCTAATGGCGTCAGACAACTAGCTTTATTTAGGAGAGAGCTTACCATAACGTCAGCGGACTTGCTTGATACTACAGCCCTACCTATCTGACGTTGACCCGCGGCGCCTTACTGCAAAGTCCACCCTGGGATCAACACGCCTACTGGTGTAGTGTCCGGAGCTGCACCGCCACAGTGCCCCCTAGTGCCGGCAACACGGAAACTGCACCTGTATCATCAACGTGTGGTGCCTTCACTTGTCCGTCACACAGCCGGCGCGTGGACACGCTTGGCCGCTACAATTTGCGTATTTACCCTGCAATCTAACAAAAACATGTTTGCTGGTTAAAGGACTCTTTGGCCGTGTAAATAGAGACACACCAACTGGTGATGTAACAGCAGTATTACACAAACACACGCTATGTCACATACATACGATGAGTTAGGTTTGCAATTGCTGCCGACAGTGTTGTCACCACCCTTTTTTAGTGAAAGTATTAAATACTTTCGCGTCCTATACCACATTTATTCTTTTATTGATTTATAAACATGTCTTTAAACGCTGGAGCATATCCCCTGGAGTGGAGGAACATACAGTACGACCTGAAAGGATAATTGGTAGCAAGAGGCTGTTGCACCTCATTGTGTCTGCAATACATTATTTTGTGTAAATTTCACAGGAAAATCTGAGACTATCATTTATGAAACTCTCAAGACAAAATATGGAAGGTGTAACACAGATAAACGAATACATCAAACTTAATAGATTTCAGCACTCTGCAGAGCTACTTGAAACGTATTCTGTGGTGCTCTTGAGAGTGTGTATTGTACTGAATCTGTCAAATGTTTATTACGCTATACACTGACTGGCATTGTAGCATACACAAACAAGAGAATCATCAGATGAGTCTCTGCTTACACGTCTTTTTTCGGCCAGTATACATTTGGCAGACAGATGCACGTTAAAGTTGAGACAAGCCATTCATCTTTGGTTATCATAAAGAGTGTTTCATCAATAACACTGTGTTGTTTGAGAAATCAGAGGCAGTGCCGGAGAATCACAAGTTACAACGTACAAAAGATGTCACAGTCATTCAAAGAGCAAATCACTTCAGTTTTCATTTGTTTTTAATGTTTCCAAAAGCAAGAAGAACCAACTGGAGCAAACAAGCTGACAATCTAGGACCACACATATATGCTTTTTTTTTTTTTTTAAATCTCGACAGTGGTGTTGTAGTGAACTTCTTTGATTCAAACAGTTGTGCACAAAGGGAAGACCTTTACCTCAAGGTCTCAAACCTAAATAACATCTACCTGAGATTCGGTTCACTTTAACTACTCACGTTGTACTCACGTAACAATGTATAGTAACAAATCTATGCTATCTATTTATCATAATGCTACAGTACACTGTGTTGTACAGTAGTTTTCTGTAAAATCCTGGCAAATCTACACCTGCTGTTGCCTTTCTGTTGTATAAAATGTGGTTTTCAAATCCGAGATTGAGAACCTCCTCAAATCATCACTAAATCTCCTTGCACATCTTTAGTATTGCTCTCGCTACAATGAAAAAATAGAAAATTACATCTGGGTATTGAGCTGCGGATGTGGTATTCATAAAGCCCCTTGCTCTTGAGTTTTCATGGCTATGTTTCAATAGTCCTTCAATGCCTGTTATCTGTGCTTCCCCTCTGTGTTTCTTCCCCTCTATCATGACCAGCTTCACAACAGCAGACAACAAAGAGTTTCATAGGCTCATCTGCAAACCAAAAGACGAACAGTCTAGGATTCTACAGAGGTGCTGGGCACAGCTAGACCTTCTTCTCCCTGAGCTTCCACTTCTGCTTCCCCTTGTGCTGCTACTTCCTGCTCGGCGGCCATTAGAGAGGCGTCCGTGTCGGGGGCCTCAAAGGACTCGCCTCCTAGGTCGGCAAGTTTAATGTAGCCCTTACTATTTGTGCGCTCCAGGCGAGGGCAGCTGAAGCGCCTGGCTCTGTCGCCTTGGCGACACGCAGTCAATGACAAGCTGCAGCGACGTGCAGACCTGGGATGGTCTGTTAGGGAGTTGAGAGACAACCGTGACCCCATCGTCCCAGCAACAGGCGATGGAGGAAACAGCTGGAGGTGAGGTGAGGAATGTGCCTGAGGCACCTCCTGCACATCGGCAATGTCTGTTGCTGCAATCTCTGGGACACAATCGCTTGGCAAGGCCTCCTGTTCGTCCTCTATCTGGCAACCGTGGGCGCGGGTGGGCATCTCGTCCTCGTCGTTGGCTTCCGCCACAACCTCGCCAAGTTCAACGACCCCCGAGGGTCCGGCTCTTTCAGCCTCCACCTCACAGTTGTTTAGCTTGATGACAGGCAGTGTGAAAGCATTGACGGAGGAGGTGACGATGGAGGTGGTCTCCCACTGCCGAGGCTGAGGGGTGTGCTCACCACTATTGCTGTAGTCTTTGTAGATGCTGTAGACAGTGTCTGTGAATGTCTGGACATCCCTAGACCAGCTCCTTGGCCTGCTAGCCACCGACGCCCGTCTGAATACCTCATCGCTACTCAAGTCGCTTTGGAAACTTAATCCAGTAGAGGGCCAGGAACTGTGAGTGAGCATCCCACTCGCACCATGGGAGCCTGATGGACCCTCTGCGCTCTGTGACTGAGTGTAGTTCACCAAGCCGTTGAGGGGCGAGTACTCCTTGGATCGTATGTTGTGTAGATCGATGACCGTGGAGTAGATGTCCCGCAGGTTTATTATTTTGGTCTTCTTGTCTCTGTTTTCGTGGAGGACGGCGTTGGCGCAGATGAAGAGGAAAATGCCAATTCCCATCACCAGGGGACCGAAGACTTTGAGATTGTCTGAGTACAGATAATTGTCCAGGAAGTCACAGAGGAGACCGCAGTGAGGGGCGGAGTCTGGGACGCTGCTGTTTGCGTGGCTCTGGTTGGACACATTTACCTTGCTGGAGCTAAGGTTACTTCTACTGTTTGAGAAAACCGATTGGACTTTGGGGTGGCTGAACTTTCTGACATGATAGCCTCCAGTTCTCCGGCGTGCCTGATACTCGTGCTGGTTGTGACTGGGCCAGTACCCCAACACGGCCATGGAGATCCCCACCATGAGGACAAAGACTCCAACAGCAGCCACCAGACCAGCCAAGGAGCACAGGTTCAATTTCCCCTTCACCACCACCACGTCGTTCTTCTTTTTCTTGGCTTTCCGCTTCCTCTTGTTCTCCGCACGGTTTTTGGCACGGAAAGAATCTTGGCGCCTGTTCATGCGCAACAGGCCTCCTGTGGCGATCATGGCTGCGATTGGACAGAGGGTCCTGTCACTTAACCTGGTAGGATAGCAATAGAGACACAATGGAGAAAAAAAGGGCGTTAGGGTCACTGTACCAAACACAACAGAAGGTTCAGAGTGCATATGATGATTTGACAAAGAGATTATAGCAATCCCATGCAGATTAGAGTGTTGCACAACATCGGCTACTAGCATAGACAACGATTAGATAAGCACAACCTGCCAGACAGCATCCATCCATCTGCTGTCGGATGCGAAGGTATGACGATGTAAGCGAAATAGAGACAATCACTGAAGTTGACAGCTCGGAATAAGGCGCCTTATTCGTCTATATTCAGCCGCGCCAGTCCAGTGTTTGTCGATGACAATGTGATGCATCCAGACAGTCGGCCAGCAGGCATGTTCTCTCCGCCTCTCTTTCCCTCTCACACAATCCCTTTCTCTCCATCCATCTCTCTACCAGTTGGTCTGGTCCCCAAACCACCTTTATCTCTCTGCTATTCACTTTGTCCTCCTTCTATTCTCACATCACATTGTTTTGCAACATGAACCACAATGAAATATTAACAACACGGTCTTCTTTTAGTAATGTGACACAAACTCCACCGCAGAATCACAATATCTGTGATGACTAGTAGATGTTGGAATTTGTTTTGTTTCGGATTTTTTAACCTTATCAAACAATGTGACTATGTTGGCTGTTGGTATCGTTGCTTTAAAAAGACAAACAAGCTATTAGCATCGATGATGATTTCATGTGATGATGAAAGGCCCACCACATGGGGCAAATGATAATTGAGAAATAATTCTGTTTATACAAAGCATTCCTTAGTTCCTACTTTGAAATGCTGGCAGAGAGGTAGTCAAAATTAATCTCAAAGGCAGCAATGAAGAGGAATGTTTTCAAAATGTTCGGGAAACAATTAAAATTGACCTCAATCCTAACCAACATCCAGGGTGGAAAATAGAACACAGAGTTCCACAACTGAGCTGCGGGCAAGCAGCCGTCTGCCTCGTAGCAGCTCCGTGTTGTGACTTAGTATCACATTTGACAGCCACTCCACCGCCTCCCAGGTGAGAGGCAGTCAACCAGCACTAAAGACCTCAAGGGGCAGGTGCAGATAGGTCACAATGTTTGAGGAGAGGGAGAGACACAGCGGATGATTGTCCACATCACTCCAACCAGTATCAGCTCTACATCAGATGAAGTACGCTCTCTCCCTTTTTCGACCAATTTTCCTGTAGCAAACGCTGAGAAAAGATCAATTTCACACAAGATGGCAGAATCAAGTCCAGAGATCAAGAGATGAAAGTGCTTTGGGAGTATTGTCTGCCTTGGACTAATACGACATTTGAGGGCCTAGGGAGGTGTTTTACTCCCTGGCTTTGCAAACGTCAGTGTGCTTTTCTGGCCTTTTCTCGATCTGAGACACAAAGGGAACTAAGGACAACACAAATACGAGGGCACCAGTCAGAGTGAGGGTTGTCTTGTCTGAAAGTTTATGGAGTAAAGTAAATGCAGATGGAGACGGCAGAGTGCCTGGTTTGAACCCACATCCCCTTTTTATGGGGACGGAGGAATCCTGTGTGTGTGTGCCTGTGTGTGCTCTCCTCTATCCACAATATCCATTATTAAACCCAGATTGCGCGTCCTCACACAGCATCCACGCTGAGGTCGGTGGGCATTTTTGGGGACTGTGTGTGTGTGTGTGTGTTTGGAGTTGGGTAGTGGGGACAGAAATTTGTGCGTGAAACATAAAAAATGGAGACCAAGAAGCCGCCGCGAATCAGAAGCCAACTCCATCGTCCTGAGGGGAAGAAGTGGATGCGGACACGCGTGATCGCGTCTCTGTCCACGGTTCCGAGAGCTGAACTCTGTTAGGCTCGGTTCGAATAATCATCATCATCAACATCATCATTATCATCGCAATCATCATCCCCAGGTCGCAAGAGCCACCGGGAGACGCAGCGCCTGCGTGGGGGGCGAATATTTGCGTGTGACGCTGCGTGCGTGAGCGCTCGGATGATGTTGACATTACGACGCGTCTGTTTCCTCTCTGCTCCGAGAGCGATGAGCGGCAGCTCGGAGGCGCAAGCGAGCTGAAAATGTCCAGAGCTGTGGCGACGCGTCTGCCTCCAAATAGAAAAGTCAAAACACCGTAAATCTGAGCACGCCAGGTACGCGCGCGCGCGCACACACAGGCACACGTACACACACACATACACGCACACTCACCGCGACCTGGTGATGCCTGTGCTTTCGTAATTCACCGATTCAAAAGAGGAGGAAGGAGACAGAGACAGGCTGAATACCTACCTGACAGGCAGTCGCCAATATGAACTTATGGAAGATGATATTCGCCGTGTGGCTGGAGGAAAAACCTCGAAAACTTTCCACGCAACAGGATTTCAGGAACAAACCTGACGTGCGCCATCGCCCGGCAGAAAAATCTGTATCTGTGAGGAACATAGGCGGAAGAGGGTTTCTCCTCTGCCTCCTCAACAATAGAACTCAGAATCAGGATTACGCCTTAAAACCGCCCTCCCAAATATCCGTGGAATCAGCACGAAGCGGTTCTGTCAGTGATCGAATAATCTGGAGGCCGGCGTGGAATGAAACGCGGCCGCGCCGCACAATGGAGGAGCCGCTTGTCGCTCTGGTGTCTGGAGCGCAAAGGAAAACGGGAAACAGAGAAAACAGCGATAAAAGACGCGCTCTCGCGCACGCACGCACGCGCGCACGAACGCACGCACACGCGTTCAAACACACAGACACACACATCCGCTGAAATATTTGGACGCTCACCAGAAAAGGCGTCCTGGTAATGGCTCATGTTGAGAAACAGCGCTCTGCTCGCTGCGCGGTGCGCCTCGCCGTTGCCGGGGATGGAAAAGCGGCTCCAAGCTGAAGGCGTCTGTTCTACAATACGGCGGCCGGGCGGT